>VZRQ01010228.1:1053356-1114462 GCA_013397975.1 Machaerirhynchus nigripectus | reverse complement strand
CGGCGCGGTCCCGGGGGTGGCGCCGGAGCTGCGGGGCCGCCGGGGGGAGGCGGTGTTCCCCTGGGCCGCGGGAGAGCCCGCTCGCCTGGAGCCCGTGGAGCTCTCGCCGGTCCTGGGGAGCTGCGGCTGCCCGCCCACGCCGTGCCCCGGCAGGAAAGTTATCCGCCCCACTCCGCCTCACTGAGCCTCCGCTTCTGCTCAGCTGCCGTTTCTGCCGGCTGTGTGACTGGGTCTCAGCTGGCCGCTCGCCAGACGGAACGCACATCGACCCCCCAGGTTGGGAAAAAATTTGGTGCTGGTTCTATCACTTTGCCTGGCTGGCTTGGCGCGGCAGCGGCGCTGCCTCCTCCATGCCCCGTTTCCCAGCCTCTAACCCGGAGCACGGCTCTGCGGCGCCCACCGCCACCGGCGCACAGCCAGCGCCGCTCTTCGGGGCTGCCTCGGACAAGGAGGGGGCCCAGCGGCAGCAAAAGGAGTGAGGGACAAGCTCCTCTGTGCCTCCCGAAAGCCCTGCGTGATCCTCGCCCTCCTGCTCCGCACGCTCGTGTTTCAGCAGCGCACACGGCGCCCTGCCAGCGATCCCCCACAGGCATGGCCCTCCCCGTCGGACAGCGCTGCAATGACACGCTATCACGCAGCAATCAGTCACTTACACAGGCACATCCATATATATAATACATATATATGTATATACATGTAGAAACACACCCCCATACGCACAGGCGGCCGCTGCGGGGAAGCCGCACCTCCCCGCGGGACGGGGCCGCCAGAAATCGACCTGCCTCGGCGAAGGCAGAGGGGCAGGAGGAGAATTAAGGCAGCAGGAAAAAGCAGCAAGAGAGAGCCCGAGGGTAGCCGCCACCTGAGCCGCTCCTCGGCACCGCGTTCCCCCGCGCTGGCCGCGGGCTCCCCGTGGCGGGTGCTGGCAGCCGGGTTCGCCGCCCGCCGGCGCTGCGGTGAGCTGCGGGCAGGGAATCCCGCGGAGCCTCTGCGCCTCCCTGGTGTGGGGGGGAGCCCAGCCGTGGTGGGGCTTTTTCTAAACTGGAAGTGGGGGGAGCAGCAGTGGCCTCATCCGCATCCTCTGGGGCCCCTTCCAGCTCTTGGGAATGTTTCTCTGCAGTTAAGCTGAGGATGTCAGGGAGGGTGGTCACAATTAAAAGTCCGCTAAAAGGAGATGGAGTTTTGCTTTTCTGTAGCTCCTCCGACAGCCTTTTTCCCTTCAACTTGTTTAGGCTTCTTGTAATAAAAAGTGGTTTTCACGGGCATCTTACAGTTAAAGGCTTTTCTTCAACCAAGCTGGCACAAACAAAAATGTTTCTGTTCCTTATGCACTCCTTTTATAAATATTACCTTCAATAATGTGCAGTGAGCTATTGAGGGGGGAAAGAATTTAAAAAGACAGCTTCATGCAAGCTAAATGCAAAGCTAATGGAGTTGCTCTGAAGAATAAAACTAACTGTTGGATTGATAAATGCATTAGATAATGTAGTGATATGTTTCATGCATAACTGAACAGACTTGTACTTCAGTTCTCATCTTGAGATACAGATCTTTCCTTGTTTCTTGGTACTGAATTGATGTCAACAGAGTTCTTGATAGCTACAAACTAACCAGGCTATCTGTCCTGTTGTGGTTCTACTGAAAGATTGAATGGTTTGAACTGACACTTCTCCTGACAAGACTGAAAAAAATATATTATTAAAACTATACATATATTGGGGCTGCGATGGTTGAAATACATGTCTAAGAATTGGCATAAGTGAAATGTAATGAACCAAAAACTAATCAAAGACAGAAATGAAGTGGAACTGTAACCCTCTTTGCTCCTGCCCTGCTGAGAAAGTAAACACCCTAGAGAGCAGTTTTTAAACAAAGTGGAAACAAATATTATTTTATGATCTTTTAATTACTTTGTCTAGACTCAGTCCCACACTCAAGTTCTAACAGGAACAACCTCCTCAGTTTTCAGTATCAAAGTCATCTTCACATACCACTCTTAAACCTGGTAGAGATTAATCAGTACATATCCTGTTCCCTCATCTGTAGGAAGATCTGTCATCTTTCATGGAGGCCTCTTGCTTCATTCTTTGTGTGATGATGAAGACTAGGATAGCTCAAGCAAGAAAGAAAGTTTCATTTCAGAAGAGAAAGCTGTTATATTTTAGTGCAGTATCTTTCAAACTATTCCTACATTTATTAAAATACATGTATGTTGCAAGTTTCTTTATCACTAAAAATATGCTGAAGATGAAGTCTACCAAACCCAGTGAAAAAGGTATATTTTTTTGTAATTTTCAAACACATGACTGTATGAAATATGTGTGTGTTCCAGTTTTACACACAATTAGAAGGTTACGTTTGTGATGTATTTTTGCTTCAGGCAGCACAAACAAAACATAAGATTTTTACATATACAGAAATCGGATATCAGATGAACGTAAGATGTACTCAACAACGTGAAGCAGCATTTATAGTCAGAGTGGGTGAGCCAGAATTGGTTTTGTGTAGTATGGAGAATGTTAATTAAGAAATTTCACATAATAAGCAGATGGTAGATTGGGTTCTGTTTTAGATTCTGCAGCTTCAGCATCTTGGCACCACTCAAGTCACCAACAAGGATGGAGTGACAAAGGAGGAACAGCATTAAAAATGGAAGAAATAGAGGCTAAGCATGAAGATAAATTGTCATTGTTTAAAAAATATGATAATGAACGGAAGAAAGTCACCCACCAAGCAAGCGAGTGACGTCTTTTGTAAAACTGTATTGACTACCTATCCATAAGAGATCATTTGTCTTCTTTTCTCTTAGCAAAATTACTACAGCTTCCAATATCTTTTTATTTTCCACTGAAAGTATAGCTCACTTTGATTGTGGGCAGGGATTCTGGTATTTGGCAGCCAAACACTGGTGTGTATGTCTGTCACACATAAGCCTCACTGTGAAAGTGCTGGAAAATAAAGAGCAGAGAACTCAGGCTTTGAAAAAGTGCATGGGAAAAGGAACTACCAGTAGTAGTGGACAAGATGAATATATAAGAAAGATGTTAAGATGCTTTTGGAAATAGTGTTTTTTGTCCAACCTCACTGCAACGTTAGGTTTTCCATTCATGTAGCAGGTCCTACCACCTCTGGGAACACAGCATGGCTGATGGGTTATTAATTGATTCTGTGAGAATATAATTAATTTCAATATCCACTTTTGGAAAAGATAGCAGAGTAGCAAATGTAACACCATCAAGGACAGATGTCACACTTTCTATAAAGTAGATCACAAGATCATCTATAAGCACCTTGATATTTCCTATATTGAGGTACAAATGAAGAGCACATTCATAATTTCTGATTATATCGTTTTGGTTTTCGTTATCGTTTCGTTATCATTTCGTTATTGTTTAATTTCCATTCACAGACTGGTAATAATCCTCTTAACTATGTGTGATGGTTTGACCCTGGGTTGATGGACAGTTGTTTAGACCAATAATGCTTCTCAAAATTCACATATTTAAGTCGAGGAGAAGCCCGGGAAATCTCTCTTCCTTCCGGCTTTTGGGCTGGTAACAGGGCTCCGGCCGGCAGGCCTGGCTGGGCCTGGCCGGGCCTGACCACTTGGCCCCAGCAGGGGCTGGGGCCAGACCCACGGCTCCGTGAGGGCTGTGATGTCCTCCCTGCCTTCTCCGGGGCAGCCAGAGATGGACTTTTTACAACTTCTGCGGAGACCAGCTCCTGGCCGCTGCCCAGCAGAGAGCATGTGACCACCAGAGAGATAAGTTGTAGCTGCAAGCCAAGGCTCCGGGTAGGATTAACCCCTTCTGAACCCCTTCTGTAAATTCCCCAGAAGAGATGACACCTGCAAACATCCATTCTCTTCCAGGTCAGAGGAAAGGGAAAGGCAAAGGCATGTGGATACCATCATAGTGACACCAAAGTCAGTGAAGAGGAAAGAGCTGAAGCCCAGAGGGAGGAGATAGAGGAGATGCTTTAAACCTAGAAGCTGAAATTCTTTTGTGAAGCTATGGTGATGGACTATGATACATCAAAAAACCCCTTTTAATTTCGTGATAAGCATGGGGGGTGGAGCTGTTCGAATTGGAGCCATGAGCAAAGATGCCTGTGCTGAAATCAGTAAACGTTAATGTAGCTGTGATTTTATTAAGTAGCCAGATCAGAGAGAAATGGTGGCATGCTCTGATCCTCTTGAAAGCTTGAACAGAGAGGGACAGCGATGAAGTGAAGACCCCTTGCTCCCAGGGGAAAAGAAGACCTCTGTTCCTGAGATGAAGATGCCCCTAGAGGCAGATGGCGAGAACCTTTGCTCTTGAACTGCTAATCCTTAATATAGTACCCCATTTGCTAAGACTGAACCCTTCAAAACAGCTGTGGGGAAAGCTGTAAGTCAAGGGAAGGGACTTCCACATGCCAGCAGAAAACCACCCCGGGCGGCTGTTGTGCTGTGACATGGAAGCCACGAGAAGACTCCTTCTTGTGGAGAAGCCCCATAGCATGGGCAAAAGAGACTCCTCTCCCTAAATGAACTGACGAAAGACTATTACAGAGTTGGTAAACTGACTGAAATAATCTCAAGTTTGTGCCTTTATGTTGTAACTGGGAAGAGGGGGGAAGATGGGGGGAAGAGAAGTGTTCTGAAAGTGTATTTTGACTCTTATTAATCTTTTAGTTTAGTTAATAAACTTCTTCATATTCTTTAAGTTTGGAGCCTGCTTTGCATTCCTCCTAATTCTTATCTCACAAAAGGTAAAAGATGCAAACCAACCCACTACACTATGTCAAAAAAAGTCTATGAACATATTCCCTCTCATTTTCCAACAATTAGTCTAAACTAAGCTTCATAAAAATACTCCATTTGCCAGTATCTGGCACCCTTATATAAAGTAACGTGTCATTTGTCACCATGGCTTGTAATCTGACAATATGACTGGGGAAATGATGGAGACCAAAATAGCCTTTTACAGTCTGTAGGTGGCCAAAAAATTCTGCTGCTATATTCCATAATATTCCTTGCTGCTGTGGTTTGTTTCTCAAGCGCTCTTGTCAATCCACTTAAAACTCTCACTCACATAGGCCCAAAGAGAGACACGGGGGTTTGTTCAAACTGTAACCAATATACATTAAAATCCCTCTTTTCACTTGTAAACAGGATATTACCAATTGCATAAATTCTACACAATTTTTACTTTGAAATTCTGGGCTTTTCAAATCATCTCAAGGCTTGGAGAATTTAAACCCATATACATTGAAACCTACCAGCAGAGAATCTCAAGCAAAACTGGGAAATTCATAGTCTTAATATAATTCGTTAATCCCACATTTTACATGCAGCCTGTATATCATATTCAGTGCTGTTATTATTTATGGTAGCCTATAACTGGCTTGCATCTCATTAATGAGTATTTTTAACTTAGAAGAGAATTTGGACAAAATTGTGAAAAAAAGATTGTAACTACTTTCAAGGAAATTATCAGCATTATCTGCCTTAGTAATTCATTTATTAAAATCAACTACCGCAAATTAAAATGGTAAGGTAACATATCATAGGCTATAAATAGTAGAATCTAAGAAAACTATTGATTATCTTTTTCTGTTTTATGCTTCACCAAAAAAAATTATCTTTTAATTCTCACAATTATCCTATTTCTTCACCAAAAGAAGATAAAATTCCCCTATGTGCATTTAAAAATCAATTGTACACATTGCAAAGTTTGAAAACCTTTTTTTTTCCATTTGGAAGAAAAATAATTCATAAAAATATAATTTGAAAATAACTCATACATTCTGTAGGATTTATAAGTCTCCATAAGAAAACTAAAATACAAAATATTACTAAGGGTGGGAAAGAATTTATTTCTGTTACGTTCAAAATTTTTGAAGTTGTAGTTAAAAGATGAGAGCATAATTCAAATCTGGGATGGGATCTTCAGATAATTTTATTGTTTTAGGCATTTTGAAATATATGTGGGTGCAGCTATAGTTTATAAAAATTATTGGTATGTTCCTGGCATTAAGGATCATTTGTATACACTTGAGGCAATTTTTTGTGGATGGAAGTATCAGCCCAAGAGTTGAAGCCACTTTGCAAAGTGTGGCTTAGGTACACAATTACACCCGTTACAGATAATCCCTTGCAGATGGGTAGTAGCACACGGTCTGCCCGGCATCTCCAACCTGGCCCAGTAGTGTGCCTGTGGGAGAATGAAGCGAGCAAGGACTATTTAATCAGTAAATGCTTTCAGATGGCTCAGGTTTTTTTCACATTTGTAGCTCCCAGGGAGAAGGGATAAAAAGAACCTGCTTCCATAGCTGCCAAAGTGGAGGGGTGGTTTTGCCTATGGATAAATGAGGCAAGCCTTGCCCCCCTGAAGCCAACACAGCATCCCTCCAAACCTTCAATAGAAAGGACAGCTGCTTCAGCTCAGATTTTTCTCCTCAGTTCCACAACAGCAGTGTAGTGCTCTGTGAATGAATTCAGTGTTTGCTGCAAATGTAAGAAATGGTAGCTGTACTGCAGAGAAGGGGATGTGGGTGTCTCTTGGTGTGGGGAACATGCTAGTGTATGTATGCTGAACGCTGTGTGCTGATACTCAATGCATATGAAAAAGAACCCGGCCTACTTGGACTGTCCTGTAAAAGCAAAGTGGTTTTCTGTCACAATGCATGAGGGTTGCATGCATGACCTGCGCCTAACCCTAGGGAAACCATCTGGGCTGTAGTAGCTGTACCATTTTCTGTTGTTTCTTGCAGAAACTGACTCCAGGTCAGAACTGTGTGACTACACTGCATGAATGAGTCAAATACTCCAGATCTTTTACTACTGAATAAATAGGAATTGCCTTTCCATCAGTCTTGAAGTTTTGGGGGTTTTCCTGCCTTTCCCAGCCATAGATTAAGAGCTCAACAGCTGTGAAATAGTTCCCAACATCACTCTGTGCTTCTCCCACCACTCTTGATGCCATCCACTGAACACGGACATGGTTCTTACTCACACAGCTCCCAATAGTTCAGTTTTGTAGAGCTCTGTGACTCTGGTGTTTGCTCAGCCCCCATCTTATACCGCACAGCCCTTTCTTCTCTGCACAGCCTGTCCCTGCCTTTAGGCCATCTTGGTTAGCTGACTGTCAGAAAGGGTACTGTTTGTCACCTGAGTATTTTTCCATGGTTTCCAGGGACCAAAATATAGATATCTGGGCAATAGTAGAAATGCAATTAAAAGCACACTTTTGGTTTGGTTGTTGTTTTTCTTTTTAAGCAGTCTACTTTCAGTCACAGTAAACTAATGTCAACTTCCCTGCTTCAGTCTGACACCAATCTGTCTTTATATGGGTCCTTTATCCATTCCTTAGGAGAAGCACACTTGAGGACTCCTCTGCCTTGATGTGCTGCTCCAGAATTGCAGCTGGGGGATTTGTATGACACACACCTTCCTTCAGGGTGTCCTGGTGCTGCGAGACTCAGTGGTCCCTGGGGAGGAGACTGGTATAGTGACAAAGCCAGGTCCAAGATCAAGGTGGGAAAAAAGACTCACAGATCAGGGTCTAGTGCCCTCATGGCCTTTGTGGATGATTCAAATAGAAAATATGGTTCACGTGTACTGCACCTCTTTACTTCTGAAGTAAATCTACTCCTGGACATCCCCATCACAAAGGTTTTCTCTTCTGTAGATGTACGTGCCAGATTATCTCTCATTACAAAAGCACGAAGGCACCAAGCTGAAGCTTCAGCTCTGATACAGCATTTCCCGAGAGCTGTTGATTCCAAGGCGAAGCAAGCCCTCATGCAATTCCAGCACTCTTCTGCTCACAGATAGAAAAAACTACCCACAGCCTCTCATTCGGAAGTCATGAACAGGGTTTTTTTTAATTAGTGTAAGAAACACACAATTTTTTCTAATTTCTATACAGGGAAGAACATTTTGTCATGGTACCTTTGAAGTGTTCCTACTGAGAGGCATTCAGCAGCATGGAAACCTAGGAGTGAATTTGGATTATCCATATCTACTTGTATTTTACAGTAATAATCTGTCTTCCAAGTATTATCTCTCTGTAAGTGTAATGTATTTTTAATACTTTTTTTTCACAGAAATAAAATAAAGGATGGAATAAATGTGGTGGGTTTTCTCAAGTTACGGGTGAGAGCTGCCAAAACTGAGAATGACATCTGCATCCTCTGAGTCCCATATCAGTGCTCTGGTTTTGCTGCCCACATTATCCCCCCCTTTCCTGGAGGAAACTCCCCTGACCCAGGCAGTTGCAGGAAAGCCTTAGTCACTCTTTCAGACAGGAAAGAAACAAAGTAATGTATTATATATAAATGTAACCAATCATTTTAGCAATTCCTTAATAAAAGGAGGGAAAATAAATGCAAAATTGCAAAAAAAATTGCAAAAAATATTGCAGAATTATAGCCTTAAAATCTTGATACTGCATTTAATAATCTATTTTCTCTAGAAACAACATAGATCCTATTTTCTGTTCTTGATGACATGGAAGTTGTTCAGAAGATCAACTTCTCTCTGAATCTCAACTGCTGACATTTGCAAATGTTCCTGTTTTGTTCCCAGTAGCTATTCATTAGCGCATAAAGGCACTTTTCTTTCTTTTGCTACAAATATGTGTGTAAAAATAATTATTTTTTTCTCTTATGTACATATTTAATTATTTTATTAGGTTGTGTTATCACAATGAAAGGTTGACTAAGGAAAAAACCTAAGTAAATTAAAATTTTAAAATAAAAGTAAAACCTAAGTAAATTAAATAAACCAAAAAAATTATTTATTTCAAAAGAGTAAATTTACTCTTAAGTATATTCTGAATCTGTTTCTCCCTTAGTAATACCTCTCATAAATGTTCTGATATTATCTGCAGATGTGATGAAAATAGCCGTAATTTAATATGTACTCAAATATTAATTGCAGCTTGCTTATGATGAAAACAAACCACTTGTCAGTATGTAATAGCTGAACACTGTAGTTTTTATAGGTTAATTAGCCTTCAACATGGGTCTCAGCTTTTAAAACAAAAGAAAAGAGTAGGCATGCATCTCAAAGCATCTTATTTTTCATGCACATTTTGCTTGGAGACTAAGTATAAATGGGTCACAGATCTATCACAAAGTTATTAAATCCTCAGGAAAACCCATCATGGGTAGGTTTGCATGGCTATGAAATAAATATGGATCCCTGTCTTTTTTTTCAAAGTGGCAGTTGTCAGTGAGTTAGATTTTTATGCCAACACTATTGTAAATGCTTTAAAGAGTTAACTCTGTCTTTTATTTAATTTTAATGGAAAATATTGAGTTAACATTTGGGGTTAGCATTTTTTTCCCACTTTTGATTAATAGCTTATAAAAGAAACAAACATAAAACCACAGAATTTGCATGAATTTTGATAGAAAGGTAGCAGAGTTTTAAATATATATACAATGCATGCATTTTAGAAATTAAAACTTTGTGGAATTTGTAAGTTATATAGGACAAGAAATGGGGAGAAAGTACATTTTTATTTGGTAGAAAGTGCTGTGGTGTTGATACAATATCTCAAAATTTTCCAGAGAAATAAAAATCCAGAAAAGCTATCTTAACATCTCCCTTAACATCAGTGGAAGAGTTTATGATGTTTTCTTCTTTAATTCAGTACAGTGAAACTTGAAGTAATTCCTAACCAGATAAAAATTATGTATTTTCTGTTCTGATAACATCCCTTTGTTTTGATGCTTACTTCAAAATACAATTCTGTCAGTCTGAGTTGGTGCCACTGTGGCTCCTCACCAAAATGATAAATGATAAATTTATAAATTTGATAAATGATAAATTTGATAAATTGGCATTTCTGCAACAGAAGCATTCTATCAAAATGAACAAACAAACAACAACACCCCAAAAAATGGACTAATTCTGTTTTTAGGAAAAAACCTATGTACTAGTTTATGTACTGCTCATGCAAGGTGTTTCAACTGATTGACATCTGAAACCAAGATAGTATTGATGGGTGTTGATCTATATCAAAGCTTCTCTGTGCCCTTGTATCAAACTGAAGGCTGGAACAATCTCATGCAGCAGCTCCCATACAGGAGTTGATGTACAGTTGCCAATAGCCAAATAATTTGCTTTCAACACCTGTGCTGATTAGTTTTAGAGGCTTTACATTAGCATGCTGACTCCCTCTCTGCTGTGAGAAAAGATTATTCACCTGAAGCTATTTCATGAAGAAAGAGATACATTTTGACAGACTGGAATACTGAGGAAAAAAAAGGAGCCAAAGCTGAAATATGGCAATTGTCATTATACAGCTTATTTCTGATAAAAAGAGAGGGGTTCACATATGTAACCTATTCTTCATGTTCTTTCTAATACATCAGGCAAAAGGCTCTGTCCAGCTTTTATGGTTTTCTCGTCTAAGTTACTAGTTTTGCTTTTGGCTGTCTCTGGTTATGAAATGGTTTAATGCTCCTGGATCACAGAGGGGAGTCACTTAGGAGATACTCCACAGTCTCTTGTGATTAAGTACCCTATTAAAACTGCAGCCCAGACATGAAGATCCTGTGGAGAGACTCTGAAGGCCGACATTTGGAGTTAAAAAGGATCTTAGAAAACCTCTTACATCTGTCTGGCAAACTCAGGTTTATTCATATCAACCCTCCTGAGCTTGATTTTCTAGAGTGAGCAATAATCCGAGATCCTTCATGAAACTGCATTCTCCCAAGCCTCCTTAATATCGCTAGCTCATAGATAATGGGGCTTAAAGTCTTAAGACACCCCGAGATCTTTTAACCCTGAGCTGTTTTACAGGCTTCACTAAGCTGCATGCTGCTCAAATAGTAACAGCTCAGATGCTGTCTTTTGGCTTATTTCTTTTGATATTGTAGTCAGTCAATCTCTCCTGTTCACTGTTGCTCATTCAGAGTGTGAAAACATGAACATTTATTTATACATTCTATCCAGCTGTGTTTAAGACTCCAAGAAGGAAAGAGCAATAGTACAACACAGAGCTCTTCACAGATTTGGGAATAATTACGGTAATTTTTTAATGGCAGATGGAGAGGGTCATGTGGAGCTGTGTGCATGCATGCACATACACAGTACAGGTCCCTGAAAATCAGCAATCTTGGCTGTACTATTCTGAATACAGCAATATACTGTAGTTGCAAAAGAACTCTGAAGTACTGATTGCTGAGCTGTTAGTGTTGTTCTCACTGTCTTTAATTCACATGTAAATAATAAATAAAACCATTACTTCTTAAAGGAATTTACACAACATGAAGCATAAATATCCAATGATATCTGAATAAAAGATTTTGTAAGTGTTTCAATGCTGACAGCACAACCATCAGTTACGTAATCTACTACATCTATGGACAAATGTCTTCCAAAATATTAATATGCCACATAGTGGCAAGTTGGAAATCAAGTTGGAAATGCTGAGAATATGTGGACTTGGGATTAAAAAAGTTGTCTAAAAAAAAGTAAAAAAGAAAATATATTAGGCTGATGACTTTTATGGGCACACTCTTTACCAACGATGATAGTTTTGCTTGCAGGTTCCCAGCAATTCTTGGGACTGAGACTTGTCAAAGTATGAGCAGAATCTAAAAAAAAGAGATAAAATGACTTATTCTTTTAAAACTTCCAATTATAAGTTTTTTTAGCGTTTCTAACAATTGGTTTATATTTATAAAATGGCTTTTAAAAGCAATATCTGTTCATCATGTGTGACACTGATGTATTTCCATATAGGTGTGTCTTAGATGATAATTAATTCTTTGTGAATACAAACTCGATATTCGTTTGGGATCACAACTTAACATTATTACTGCGAGTTCATAAATTAATCCCACTAAGTCCATCAAAGAAAAAACTCTGAAAAATTAAAATTGCTACTTTTTCTCTAAGTCAGTTCTATTAAAGACTTTTATCAATTAGAAATTTTACAAAAAATGTCAATTAGAGAGTTCCCTATAGTAAAAACAGTACTATAATAAACAATATGCAATGCAATTTTAGTGGAACAGCACTTAAGACTGAGTAAAGAAAAGAAACTTTGCTCCATGAATATTGAGAAATTGCTGCATTAATATTTTTTCACATGCTCAAAATTAAGAGGGAAACTCATATGTGTTTCTATGATTTTGATTCAAAGACTGCTTGAATCTATGGAAATTATTCTCCACTTATATATAATTGCCCAGTGGTTTGGATGAAGGAAGTATTGGTTTTCTGATCTATTTAGTTTGAGGATGAAAGATCTGGTCCCACAATATCAGGAAGAGGGGCTTAACATGAAACCCTCACCATTTCTCTGACTACCAAGCAACAGGCCTCCTCCTGTTTTGAGACGGTCCCATTTTAGAGTCATAAGGAACATTTCAAAAAATTCCAACTAGCAGAAATATCTACTTGTTATGGAGTAGTTGAAAACAAATCCCCAAACCTCAGAAGTTGCTGTGAAACAGAACTGTTGTCAGCTCTGCTATTACCCACAAAGGGCTTTGAACCAGACCCATTATCCCTTTAATCTCTTTATGTGTTTCCCATGAGCAGAGGACAAAAATTAAAATGGAAAGCCCTGTGCATCAGTGACCTAGATCAGAGTTTGTTCTAGCTACTGAGCTTTTAGCTAGAACAGTAAATTATCACTGTCCAAGTTCCCCTTCTGCCAACAAGTGCTGAGATAACAGGAAAAGATAATGCAAAAGGAAGACAGGTGTGGAGTGGGGAGTGAATATTTATTTTCCTATAGAAAAATGTACTTAATATACATGTAAGATTTTATCTCTATTTAGTGGCAAACCATGAAGAGCTGGAACCACCACTGTATGTCCTAGTTCCTAATAAAATTCCCTAAAAATCTACCGAAAACACTGTAAAGCAAAGCAAAATATTAGCCAGCTCCGCCTTGGAACCGCTTCTGAAAGGCATGAGTAATCTTCTTTCAGAAGGGGACGACACTTCAGTATAATACTGGTTATACTCCAGCCAGGCTGGTAACTGCTGTAATCATTCCTGTAATTTAAAGGCCTGGTTCACTGACTTCTGTGTGGGGAACACTGATAAGTATCTTTGCAAGGGGGAGGGGAATTTACAGACAGGTGTTTAACAATCTGTAAGACTTCTTATTCTTCAGGATCTGAACGACATTTTTATGTCTTAGCTATACATGCATACCTAAACTGGGTTGTGATGGTGAATCCAACTTGTACATTACCTGTTAGGTTTTGGCACATAATGTAATAACTGCAGCAATTCCTTATACTTAGAAGATGAGATGCTCACTTTGTGAGTACTGGAAACTATAGTAAGTACTAGTTTCTTATTAATGATGATCACTGTGCATTTATTAATTTGGTATTGGACAGGCACAGAGAAAGGAATGCAAACAGCTATAGCAGGAAACTGAAAAAGTCTACTAGCATTGTGATAGTAACAGTCACAACTGCTTTGTTACTCCATTTCAAAACCTGTAAGACAGTGATAGTGTCAATGTTCATCCCTTAGATAAAGGAATTGTATGTGCAAAATCCTCTAGAATTATATTTTCATTTTCTGTTTAATACACTATAAATATTCTGGCCTTTTTATCTCCTTTCTTCAAAATATTAACAAAATTAAAGTTGTCCTGCCGTTTTGCATAAAAGAGTAGTTTTAATTCACATGTCAGCAGTGATATCTGTTGTCCAACAAATGAGAGAAAAACCAATATGTTCCAAGTCTTTTTTGAAAGAATTGAATACGATTAAAGTCTCATTGATAAGGATTTCATGTTTTGGAAAGTACAAAGAGATAATGAAACAAATGATTCAGTATCTCAGTATCTGTAGAAGATGCAATAGGAACAATAAATAAATAATATCACAGGAGAAAAATGTGATTTTTTTGATTATGCATTTTTCCAACAGCTTTAAGCAATGTGTGCTATCAGAACACATTCTTTTTCTAATGAGTAATATTGATGTCCATCATTATAAAAGCCAGTCAAGTCACACACACAAATATACGCGTGTGCAGCTCTATACATAAAGTTCATGCACATAGAGACAAAAAAGTCTATGAATTGCATATTAACCCTACATATTAACTACATATATATAAAATCTTCTTGGTCCTTGAAAAAAATATTCAATATACCATTATTCTTAGATGTCAGAATTATCCTGAAGTTACATTGAGAGCAAATGAGATTAACCAAACCCTTTGATTCTTTCTTTTACTGCCTTTTGGTTTAACTTCATAAAATGGATGTTGCAGTTACAAGGTTTTACTAGCTCTATTTGTTTAAAGAAAGAAAAATGTCTCTGCAGTAGTGCTGTCAGAGTCCTGTAGCAAGTGCGCTTAGGCTATGTCCGAACAGCACAGCAGATGAGCATCCTTGCATGCCTGGAGCCGCAATCCTCTGACACTGATCACAGATATGATGCTGCTCCCCCTGGTCTGATCACCCACACACTCCTTCTTACCCTTGGGGATGAGGAAATAGGGGAGCAAGAGAAAGTGATGGTGCACGCTTGGGTCTGTCTCTGATATTATCTGGGGTTCTGCTGAGCAAATACATTCTTGGACAATCTTCTTAAGCCCACTGGAGTCACTGGGAATTTTTCAAGCAAACACTTATCTCGAATTCTCCATATGACAGTAGAAGTCAGACTAGGAGACATAGAAAGGAAATGTTTAACTGAAAAAAAGTATACTTACTCTAAACCACAAGTACTCAAATTGCCTTAGACTCCAAGAATCATCAGACTAGTTTAAGATCAAGATCTGTATTTTTCATGCCATAAATATTAAATTTTTTATTATTTCAGTAGCTCTTTTGATTTTGACCATTTACAACAAGCTAAAGTTTGGATTTGGAAAAAAAGGCAGGCAGAAACTTGGAATATAAAATTCATACTGAAAAAATACATTTCAGTTTCATCAGACTACAAATTTCAAAAGGAAGTCTGTTCCATTAAAATATTGTTCTTAGTAACACAATGTTAATTTTCATACAGCAGAGAAGGTGATGGACTCATTGCTGAATGACAATTAGTAATTGATCTAGTTTCAAATCCCTTTGGTACTCAGAACAGTCTGTAATGTTGCTTAATCTTTTAAAAACTGCCAAAAATAATTTATTTTCAGGGTTTCCAAATCCCAGTAATAGATATACTATTTTCATCAAAACTTACACAGTTGCTTCTGTCTAGATAGATAATTAAAACTTGAAAGATAACTCCCAACCAATGCAAAAATTTTTCTAGATTTAGGCCACATCATTATAATCAGTACTTGTTATATTTAATGTCTTTTTTGACCTGATTTGATAACTGACATACTGGGCTCTCAGGCTATCATGCTACTACCTCGTTCCATCTTTGTTAGGGAATAAAATAATCAAATAGGAATAAATGTTAAATCCAGACAAGATCTTTTTATTAGTTTATTAGTTATGCAAAATCTTCAACTGCTGTGACCACTCATGTTCAAGAATTTAAAAAAATAAATCAGGGTCTTCTGTTTTAGGACAGGTCTCTGAGCAATTTCAAATGGAACACTATTGAAAAAGAACACAATCTGATTGATTAAAACCCCTCCAGTGACACAGAGCAGCTTGGCTGAGCATGGCTTATGACTTTATTAATGTAACATATTCTTTAATTTCAAATGCACTATTTTAATTTTGGGGAAACCTTTTGTAGTAAGTAGCAGTCTCTAAATACTTACCCATAAGGCTACTTACAGCAGGCTGCCTAAATTATATGAGGATAGTCTGCGTCTCAGTGCACAGAAATGCTCCTTTTATTAGTACAACCAATTAAAACTGAGATACTGTATGACAGCTGTGAAAATTGTTAATAATTAGAATCCAGTAAATGACTGCTGTATCATGATTCTGATCCCTGTACAGTCATCCTCACCTTGAGAGTATTTCAGACTAAAGGTAAAGGAAGAAGAAAGAAGATTTGATTTGAATCCACTGCCTCTGGGAAAATGATGGTGGAAATAAGAGCATGAATGGTATGTTTCTTCCTTGGGGGGTTGTCAATAGTTGTATTACAGCCGACACTAGAACTGTCAGATAAATGAGTCATTAAGAATTCAACTTCAAGAGAGGGAGCTAAGTTTTTCTGCAGATGCTGAACAGCCAAGACAAGCCCAAAGAGAAGTAGATGGCATTAGTCATAACTGTCTATGAGGTTCTTTGCAACAAGGATGGAAGAAATCATAGGATGCCAGCTACCAAGAGGAGTGAGGTGGATAGGAAAGTATAATTGTCTTTGTTATGAAAGGTATACCTTCCCATAGCATTTCCTCTTGCGGATTTTTATGAAGACCTACGAAGAGCCTGAAGATGCAGCCCTACAAGTACATCTCAACAAGACTATTTTAAATACATGTGATGCCATTTCTGAACCATGGTTCCTTACATCATAAAGGTAAGAAAAACAACCAAAATTTGTAGATTTGGAACTACAAGGGCTGTTTTACTTCTAGTAAAAAGGGCAAACTGTCATCAGATAGAGTCTCATTTAACATACCAAATGGTTCACTTTCAAAGTAGAATATAATTATCCTACATTTACTCCCTGGAATTTCTGGCATGAAGTAAACCCAAAAATACATATACAAAGTTGTATTAAATATTCATAGCTGCCTGGAATGTGAAAAACCCTTTCTTACAGCAATCAATCTCGCTAACCTCTTTTTAACTTTTTTCTAATATATATAGCTAGCAGATCATATCAGAGGTTGATAGCAAGACCAGTAAGAACTTTCATACGAAGGAAAAAAAAAATCCCATTAAAATGTAGGAGATAATATTATTTCTCAAAAATGGTGAGAAGGTTAGGTGAGCAATAATTACTTGACAGTAAAAGCCAGATTACTTTCAATTGCATTTCACATATCTAACTTTGAAAGCAAAATACCTCAGCAGTAGAGTCTGTTAACAATGTAACTATTATCCACGCAAGATTTGAATATCTGTTTTCACAAATAAAAATGGCATAACTATTCCTTAGACCAGCTCCCATTTCTTTGCTCTGGGCTCATATTAAGAAGGGAACAAAAATAAACACTATTATACTATTAAACAGAACCAATGATTTTTAAACAAAGTCCTTAAACATCCTCTTTGGAAGGACAAGCAAATAAAATTAAAGAAAAGTAGAAAATACTTCCTTTGAGTTTGAAGAATTGAAGGCATAAGAAAAAAGCTTTATTTTTCAAACTGCCTAAAGATGTAAAAAACCTTAGTCCAAGACATATCATTTGATGTCCCACATTGCAGAGGGTAACCATCATTGAGGACTGGCTGAGTATACTGAGGGGCTTTCTCAGAACTAAGTATGAGCTCAAATCTGGACAACTTTGGACATGATGGGAATGTTTTATCAGGTGATCTGATAAACTGACACTTTGTAAAAATAAAGCATTTAGCGAATTCAAAACCAAGCCGTCTTCATTATTCCCTTGACAACTATGATATTAGAGGGTTGTGAATGCACAGTTACTTTCATTCAAGTATAAGAAACCAGTTCATCGAGATGTTAGAAATAACAGACTCACATAGAAATAATCAGACTCTTAAGTCCCATGACACTTATGCTGAAAAATTCTAGCTCGTATCTATGGATATTACTGATCTGTGGAAAAGCATTTCATTCAGTTTCTCATCTAAAGCTGTAAAGGGATTTCCATGCATATTTATTTAGCTATAAGAATATTTTTTGTTCTTTCCAGAAACCAGCAATTAGGACTACAAAAGGCATAAGAGAGTGTTGTGCTACACCTGTCTTACTTCAGCAGTCCATCTATTCTGGTGATAATGGGTACTCAGTGTGGAGCATGTGTCTGCCAGGGTGGAAGGCAGTCTGCAGGATGCAGGTGCTCTCATCTCACTTCTGCCCACGATCCTCTCTGTGCCCAGGAGCCCACACAGTCACCAAGGAGGTTAGGATTAACATTATCTCAAGCTAGTATTGACTTTCACAAAGAAAGATGAAGTGATCCTGACAGCACTGAGGTGTAGAAGGCAGCATCTGAACACAGTGTGGGTTATGGCCCATTCTCTGCATCACTCAGGAATTTTACAAGCAGTTTTAAACTGTCAAGGTAATGAGTCCCTGTGCAAGACGTGTTATCCTGGTGTGGGATATTGTACTTAGCTAAAGCATCTGGGTTGCACATGAAACACCAGTGTTTTCCAGAATAAAGGCATTGAATGAAACATGAAATACCACATGGCCTTTCATAGACAACTCCTATTGGTGCAAAAAAGCAAATACTTATGGTAACTTACATATCTCTTTCTGGTAACATTATAGTGATTGTCTTTGTATCAAAGGCTTTAGAACATGAATGCTTGCCAACCACTGTAATACTGATACCATAAAAATATCTCTTCCGTGGATTTTTCCTTCTTTTCCTTGTAGCATTCTCAGTTACATTTTATATGCTAACTGCTGCAAAATTCAATTTCATTGTGATCAACTGTGTAACATTAAACATTACTGTCTGCTAACAATGCAAATAGCTGACATTTACTGTGGCCTTCCAAAGAAGTTAACAAAAGCTCAAATTTTGGAAAACAGTGCTTTTTTTCCAGAAAAATTGATGGATGCTTGTCACATATCTATTTTGCATTTCTATCATATGAGGATCTTGAAATTCTTGACAAGAATAGATCTGATCTATTGCTGTGTATAGATGCTCAGATAAAAGTGTTGATATGAAGGAAATAGGTGTCCTGAAAAAGTCCTAAGTGAACAGACTGATTAGAAAATTTGACTTCTACAAGCAAGCAAACAGGAAAGAGTTTGACTCATTGGTCTTAATTTTAGCACAAAGTCAGATTACCCAGGAAAGGCAAGAAGAGCTTTTGTGTGTAGAAAGGATAGGGGAAATAGGAGAATTAAAGTACTCTCTGAAGAATTCTAATATGAATATGCTGTGGTATGCAAGATATATATATAAAGAATGAGAGCCAATCTGGGTGAGAAGATGGAATAAGGTAATGTGCAGCTGAAAATACCATAGAATAAAAATTTGAAATAATGATTAGTCAGTACTTAGGTATAGTCCAGACAAGCAAAAAGCAACCATGAGCACTGATATGTTGCATGCCTCCTTTTATTCCTATGTTTCTCATTTTTTAAATATATATCACCTATTTCTATTTTTCTGTTTATTTTTTTCTCCTTGGAGAAAATAATAAACCTAATAATACTAATGATAAATAACAAGAATAACAATAACAATAATAGTAATAACAATGAAAAGGAAAGCAGAGGGCAGAAAAAAACCAAAAGAGACAAGCGATGCACAATAAAATGACTTGCCACCTGCTGCCTCATACCAGCCCCTTCCCCAACAGCAATCATTCCCCAGCAAGTTCCCCTCAGTTTATTTACTAAGCATGACACTCTATGGGATGGAAAATTCCTTTGTCCAATTAAGATCAGCTGTCCTGGCCATGTTCCCTCCCAGCTTATTATGCACCTTTTCCCTGGCAGAGTAAGAGACTCTGAAAAGTCCTTGACTCAAGCAGTACTTAGCAACAACTAAAACTTCATTGTCTTACCAACATTATTCTCATATTAAATCCAAAACACAGCCCCATAGCAGCTACTAAGAAGAAAATTAACGCTATCCCAGCCAAAACCAGGACACCATTAATTTGGTAGAATATCAGAGGCTAAGAACTCTGGAGGAACTCATAACTGAGACGTGGTCTTCTTCCAAGCTTCTTTGTATTTTTACAGAATAGAGTACTGCAATAGTTCCCTCTTTGCATTTTTAAGCAGCAACTTATATCAGTGAACAGTGAGAAAAGGCACATTCTGTATAATCTGCACTGTTTCCAGCAGCCTATAATTTGTTTATCTCTCCAGCTGTTGTTTTTAGGTCCCAGTCCTGATACATGAGCATTAGTTGACTCCCAAGCTCTCTTTTGGTATGAAGCAGGAGTTCCTACCAAAACAAAGCCTAGGCATGTTTTTTTGAGAAGGCACTTTCCACTTGGAAGTTGAGAAACAAGTGACGGAAGTCCAGTTGCTGTGGTTGTACTCTGTCCTCCCACAAAACGCCAGTGGGCTATGCATCCCTGCAGTCCTCCACACTCCTGGTTCACAGCATAAACACCCTGCTGTTCTGGAAGGTAGCACAGACCTTGCATTGTTTGGCACCTTTCAGATTTGAAAAAAAAAGCCCACGCAGTCTTCAAAAGTGTCTCAAGATGACAGTGGCACTCCTTCAAGCTCCCAGAGGACCCTCTGCCAAGCTTTTCATAGTTCAAGTTCAGTTCCCAGTCCACCCAGCCTGACTGAAGATCTGTTCCTGAGAAGGATATGTGGGTATGCATGCCCTTTAGGATGTGGCTTCAAAAGATAATCCACGATGTGCCCCAGTGGCCACTGTAAAGCTATTATCAGTAGCTCTGTAACTCCTTATTTAGACCACAAATCAGTATATTGTACAGCTCTGCGTCTCTTAAAGATATTATGTTAAATTATAATGATGATGATATTAATAATAGTGATAATAACATATTGGATATGATAATTATATAATGGTGGTAATAATTATATCAGTGGTAGTACTAATAATACTAGTACTATTCCCACTTATAAAGAATACCTTGGTTTTCCTTCCCTTTATTTCTGTGCAGAATATACACAGTAGGCTGAAGAGTCCCAAGTAGATTTAAGCCTTTGTTTCAAAGTGTTTTTCTCTTTATGCAATTGTTCCTGTTCCACAGATTTCACTATGACTGTAATAATGTATTTTCAGGATCCAGGCCATTGAATCATCTTCCTCAAAAAAGTATGATTTTATTTACATATTTCACCAAGGCTGTTGAATATATGCTGATTCGTGTTCAAACAACTCTGTATTAATGCAAGTAAGAATATTAGGGAACTTGAATAACATAAATTGCTCCCAGTACTTGATCCCCCAAGGTGACTATATATATAGTATTCATAATATCATTATTTTAGACCCCAGCTATAGACTGTTATCCAGCGGATGGTGTAGAGTCCATCATGAGCATGGCCGGAGTTTCCTGAAATCTGTAGCTGCCTCTTGCAGTCTACTACTCATGGAATTATTGGACAGTCCAGGTTGGAAGGGACCTCAAAAGGTCATCTGGTTCAACCTTTCGTTGGAAGGGGGGCTTAAATGAGACTCTCAAGTACCCTGTCTTTTTATCTCACTATTCATTATTCACATTAATGCCCAATAATGCAGTATAAATTCTAAAAACCCAGAATATTCTAAGCAATATTTCCAAGTCTCGGTTGCATTCCAGATTTTGAAATATATATTAATGTTTTGGTTTTGCTTTTGTTTTGTTTAATTTTTAATCTCAGATTATGGGGATGCCTTTGGATGGTTTGTCCTGATTATCACAGGTAAGGAATAGCTGCAGCTCAGAGATGTGAGTTCTTGACTAACCTAAGTATCTAGCCACTTCCACTTAATTTATATACCTAGAATTAGAGGTAACTTTGAAAACTTAAGCCCTATCCTCAACATGATTTTTTATCAAATTCATTAGTGTCAAACTCAATAGAGTACATCAACAAACCTTTTAAAACATAAATTATTAAATGCTTCAGGTGAGTCAGTGTAATTCATGCTTTTAACTGCAGCAAATTCAACTTTTCAAAATACATTGAACATATTTTAATTGGACTATTTATTGCAGTGCCTAAGGCTTTGATAAAAATTCACAACAAGATATAAATGACACTGATAAATTCACTGGGTGACAGGTTGAAATGAAGAACAGAGGTGAAATTTCAAAATGTGAATGGCTTCCAAATTTGTGTCTCCATCTACCAATAAATCCATAGTGAAAAGTAACAAATAGTATTTCCAGGATTGATGCAAAAAGAGATCATCTCTTCTTTCCAAGGGTGAAGCAGAATATTCAGAAAACCAGAGAAGAAATTAATTAGAATTATCAGCTCTATTGAATTAATTAAATGGTCAAGAACAGGAAATTTCCACATAATGCCTGCCAGATTCCATGTCTATGGGACCTGATTTCTAATTCTCTTACAGGAATAAGTCCATGAAAATAAATTGCTGAAATTGAATATGGTTGTTAATCTTACTCTCCTTAACCTTCCTTTGTCCTACACATATAATCCTTTGAGAAATCAGGTATTTGGAAACTTGGACTCAGAGTGCCATGAGATATATGTCTGGACGTCATAATCATATTTTACTACTGGAAAAAAAAATTACTCTCATGGGGAAAAGGAAGAGCTGTGACATCCTGCAAAATAAGAAAGCAGCCATTTGTGGATTGCAGGATACCAAGAAGGAAAGAAAACCATCTTCTTACAGCTTCCTTGTTTTCAAGCTAGAATAGAGACAGAAGAGTCTTTTGAGTAACTATATATTAATGATTATATAAATATGTATTTTTACTGTCTGCTTAAATGATGAACAGGATGGCATTTAAAAAATTGCAATACTCTGAACAAAGCTCCTGTGATGGTAATTATATCTCGTACATTACCTCATAAAAAGCAGTCCTTTTGTGTAAGAAAATTAAACTTCATTTTGAGAACTGTGTAGGTGTATACAAAATAAAAAAATAAAGAGCTACACTTCTGCTACTCTTTAAATGTAAAAAAAGATTTAATGGAAAAGTCCCCTCATAGGACATTTATTTTAGACACTTAAATTCTGAATTATTCCCAGATCTTCAGCCAACCATTAAAGTTCATTAGAGTAATGAATGCTGCATGTTCTGCATCAAGTCACAAACATATCACTTGTAAATATTTATTAAATCTCTAAGATATATTTGGAGTTTCCACTGAAAAATCTATTAACAGCACAAATTCTTCAGAAGCATCAAGGTTTGGATGGGATAATGAGGAATTAAAGTTCAAGTGACTGTAATTTAAACAGCTGTTAAAGTATCTTTTCTGTGTCCTCCTAACAGTCTATTACTTAATTTCTTTCAGTCCACCTAAGAATGAATTGTCAGACAAGTGCACAAATTTAAGCACTGTTGTAAATTAAAGTGTTCTCTTGAACCAGGGCTCAAAACTTAAAATTACATGTTTCATCAGTGCCTACCCCTGAGCCACGACTGACATAAAAACTGTTCCCTTTGGGGTAAGGTATTCCTGCCTTTAAGGAGAGCCACAGCAGCTGCCAAGTTTTCTAGACACAACTACTATTATTTCTTGTTACGCTTTTAGGACAGACAGGCAACACATATTCCAAGTTTACCGAAAGACTTTGTTCCAAGAGTTAAATCCATTTTTTAAGACCTTTAAGTCATTGCCAAGCATAGCAGTTCAAAAACTCTCTCCCACTCTCACCTCTCCTCATTTAAAAATGTTTTGATCATCATGAATTCTGGCAACTTTGATACTTAATAACCTGCAGATGAGATTAATGACTAATGAGTCTTAGTTCTGAAAATGCTTCAGGGTCATGCCAGATGAGGAACAAATGTCACATAGTGAGTATTCTTTTGCCCAGTCATTAGAAACAAGAATTGGAACAGCCTACCCAGGGAAGTGGTTGAGTCACCATCCCTGGAGGTGTTTAAAAGATGTGCAGATGTGGCACCTGGGGACATGGTTCAGGGGTGGACTTGGCAGTGCTGTGTTAATGGTTGCACTTGATGATCTTAGAAATCTTTTCTAACCTACATGAATCTATGACTATTACAATATTGTCACCCTATTGTCTTCTGTCCTATAACAGCTTGTCTATGTAGAAACCTTTTTAAAACCATGCCTATTATACATCTATGTTCATCAAAAGTAAACTCACAAAGTAAAAACACTAATCATAGTATTTCTTCTTCCAAGGCCAACTTTTAAATTAATTCCCTGAAAGAGATGTTTCCCAAATGATGCTTGACTTAGACTGTATCAGGTTATTCAAAATAACTTCAGGACTACCACAGAATTCAAAGTTAAATTGTAAGATTACTTTAAAAATTGTGATGTTATTGTCCAAGTCACCCATTTCATTATTAAAAAATGCACATTTACTTTTCTAGAAGTATGAAAAAATGCAATAGTATTGTAGGAGAAAGCAAAACCTGAAAGATCCTAATGCAGATAACAGGTAATTTTCTGAAAATATTTAAAAAAGAGAAATACATTCCATAAAAGTTCTACATTTTTGTTTCAATGTGTGCACTGTAAAACATGTTCTTTTAAATAAATTGAACCTCCTCTCACCCTTAGCACTGTTTAAATATTTTTTCCTTTTAATCTGAATAGTATTTGCTTATCAATTCTTTACAAAATTACAGCTTTGTTTTAGTCAGTGCTACAGCTAAGCATATAGGATCTGTCAAAACACCAAGGAGTAGGTAATATAGAGGAAAAGAACCTTTCAAATGAACTTTCAATGATAATAGAATTTTCAAGATTTCTTTAAACAACACTAAAAAATGCTGCAAAAGAGTTTTTGCTTATGTCATACTGACATATACTTTGATCAAACTTGTATATCTTTAAAATCAGTGTACCGGTCACTCATTTTAAAATTACTCTGGGTGTCCTACATTTTTTTACATATCATTCCTTATATCAATTTTTCTTAAGGGCTTAAAAGAAGCTTCGAAGATCAAAGATCTCTTCGAAGAGAAGATTTTATCGAATGTATCCTCTTTCTCTTACTCTGCAGAAAAAAAAAATCCACAGCTTTCTTATTGTATTGGCTTCATGCAATGTATTCCATTCCTAAATTACCATGACATTCTTATTCTTTAATATCAGTGTTGACTTAAACAGCTTTCTTAAATCTAATTCTAATCTACTGCTTTATGTTTTAAGTGAAAGGGGTACAGTCCCCTACGTTCAATGTGCACGTAAGTGCACAGAGTAAACACCACCACTCATGAAGAAACAATTATGAATTGTTGGAGGGGGGAAAAATATCAATTTTTAACACCACATGCAAATGGGCAGAACTGGCATTTCATATTTGTTCGAAGTGGATACTTTTATACTATTTAATTTACTGTTTAATAAACTATTATTGCAAAAGGTATTTTAGCATTGTTAATCAAATGAAAAATGACAGTTCACATCGCACAGGAATAAGATACAGTTCTAAGAATTTCAAGTGCCTATTTTTTCATGAGTGGAGAAAAAAGAACAGTAATAATAAGATGAGCTTCCCTAGATATTGCCAATGTTCAACATAATGCTTTTATATGATAATTTTTGCATAGATGATCTTTAGATGCTATTAAACCTCTCAGATGGTAGGTATTGCTCCCATTCTTTGATAACTACGGTGACTTGCAGTAGGTATGGAGAGATTTTTGTATCAGTGGCTGCTTAGCTTTTTCTCTGGAGCAAATCAGTCTTCTTCTCAGGTGAAATTATTCCTCACAAATTTCTCTGCCTTGGTTCCCAAGGTATCTTTTAGTAAGATAGTAAGATATGCCCTCATGGATTTGTGCTAATAATGGAAGAAATGCCATTACTATAAAATGCATAAGCATGAATTTTATCATATCCAACTTTACCCACCTAACATGTAGGTACCTGATCTATCATAATCATGTAGATAAATTCACAGAGAGTGAGGCATCTCCAAAGGACAATTCATTTTATCACTGTGAATACCTACCTAGGGATGAGAATAGTAGCACTGAAGAGGTTCATTTATCTCCATTGAAGGAATCCACATCACTGGCATAGATTAGGCAGCTAATTTTTAGGTGGCTAATACTGGCTGAGATGATTCAACCCAGGTGATGAAGTAGCATTGTAGGTCACTGTCCAAGTCCTCTGTATTATGCAGTAGCTGTAACTCCTGCTGGTATTACTGTATCTAATCAGCAACCAGCCCTGCTCTAATGTATCTGAATAGGAAATAAGGAATTAGAATATAATCAGCTGAAGCTTTCCTTTTTCTGAAGATTTTTGTTTGTCCTTGCTAAGCGGAAACTGGCTTTGTGTTTCTATAATTCCCCTCCTTCTCATATACTGAGTTGCTTCTAGATTATCCATCTTTCTGTGCTAGAGTGAGGAATTATTCCAAATGTAATACAACATGTCAGAATAGTCTGACAGCTTCCAGATGAAAGACCATATAGTTTCTTATCTGTATTCTTCATGAGTCTTTGATGTATTATTTCACCCAGTCTGCATGCTACAAAACTACAATATAGGGACTGAATTTTGCTTTTCTTCTGGTTGGCAGTCAGATCTATGGCAGGTTACTACATGACAGTCTTTAATTTTTGGCAAAAGACTGCTATTCTGCACAACAGTAAAGTGACATAGATTGAACGGAAAGAGCCCAATGACAGTCACTTTATATATTGTGCTAGAATGTCCCTTGTTTTACTCTATCAGTCATCTCCTGTCTTATTTGCAGGGGTTTGGGTTTTAAAGAAATTTAATGTTCAAATATTCTATGTTCAAGTGTCTTACATTCTGTGGAGGAGAACCATGAATTTGGACACATGTCCTTGGAACAGAAATTTATTGCTTCATGGTTTCAACAATAATGCATTTCTCTGTGACTCAGGGTTTTGCTAACGTTGAGGTGATTTTTGTAATTGCTTATTTTACTGGTCACCTTAGGGTTAGGCTTGATAAAGCCACAAAGCCAAGAGCCCCAGGTGCACTGCAACTACAAAAGGCATGCCAAGGAGAGCACAGCACTGCCCCAACAGTGCTCCCTCCACACTTTTCTGCTTTACACCGCCCGTGTGTTTTGCACCTCAGCAGATGGCTGCTTTTACTGTTCTGCTTATGTTTAGGCTTACGCTTCAGGTTAGGCTTGAGAAAACAAAGCCTAGACCTCCAGGAATTTTGAAAGTACAAAAGGCAGCACTTCATGTCATCCCATTATATTTGATTACAATGACTTCATTTCAGAATTTTCTTTTATTTCTTTAAATTGAATTTCATTTTATTAGACATCCGCCTTAGTCAGTTTGTTTCACTTTGTCTTTGAGATTTCATTTCCTTTCATGAAATTAAATTCTTCCTTTCAGGAAAGGAAATGAAATCTTGTGATTTCAGTGAGCAGCAATTCACCAAGGTTTGGTCCATTTCCCTGCACTTCAAGTCATCCCATGCCATTTTATNTTTTGGTTCGAATTTTTTTTTTTTTTTTTTTTTTTTTTGCATTACATTTCATCATTTTCTTCCTGTCTTTTTGTTTGACTTTGTGCCCTGATTTTGAGATTTCAGTGAGTATCATTCTGGCAGGTTTCTGTCCATTTCATTTAGAAAAATGAATACCCCAGTAACCAAATTTGCTCCCTCCACACCTTTCTTCTTGGCACAAGCCTTGTGCTGGGCATCTAGACAAAAAGCTGCTTTTACTATTCCGCTTAGGATTAGGCATATGCTTTGGTTTAGAGTTGAGAAAACCACAAAGCCCAGAGGTCTAGAGACAGTGCAGCTGCAAAAGACATGCCAAGGGGAACACGGCACTGCCCCAATATTGCTCCCTCCTAATCTTTCTGCTTGCCACCAGCCTCAGCCAAATGCTGTTTTTACTTCTTGCTTAGGGTTAGGGTTACACTTAAGGTTAGAGTTAAGAAAACCACAAAGCCCAAAGCTCCAGACACACGACAGCTACAGAAGGCATGCCAAGAGGAGTACGGCACTGCCCCCGCATTGCTCCCTCCACACCTTTCTGCTTCACACCACCCATGTGCTTTGCACCTCAGAAAACAGCTGCTTTCACTGCTCCTCTCAGGGTTAGGATTACGCTTAGGGTTAGGCTTGAGAAAACCACAAAGCCAAAAGCTCTAGGCACACACAACTACCAAAGGCATGCCAAGGGGAACATGGCGCTGCCCCAACATTGCTCCCTCCACACATTTCTGCTTGGCACCTCAGCCTCAGCAAAAGGCGGCTTTTACTGCTTCACTTAGGGTTAGGCATAAGCTTTGGTTTAGGCTTGAAAAAACCACAATGCGTAGAGCTCCAGGCACACTGCAACCACCAAAGGCATGCCAAGGGGAGCACGGCATGGGCCCAACATTGCTCCCTCCACACATTTCTGCTTCACACCTGCCTCAGCAAATGGCTGCTTTTAGTGCTCCACTTAAGGTTAGGGTTACACTTAGGGTAGGGTTGAGAAAACCATAAAGCCCAGAGCTCCAGGCACACTGCAACTACAAAAGGCATGCCAACGCCAGAACAGCACTGCCCCAACACTGCTCTCTCTAGACCTTCCTCTTTGGCATCAAATATCAGCTGGGAACCTCTGCCTCAACAATAGCCTGATTTTACTTCTTTGATTACAGTTTAGGGTTGGGCTTAGGGTTAGTGTTGAGAAATCCACAAAACCTAGAGCTCTAGGGACACTGAAACTACAAAAGGCACACTAAAGGGAGAATGGCACTGCCCCAATATTGCTCCCTCAGAATCTTGCTTCTTGACACCAACCATAGGCTTGCTAACACAGCCTCAGAAAAAGCCCAATTTTACTTCTGCCCTTAGGGTTAGAGTTACACTTCGGGTTAGGCTTTAAAAAACCCTACAGCCTAGAGCTCCAGGGACAGAGCATGGCACTGCCCCAGCATTGCTCCCTCAACATCTTGCTTCTTGGCACCTGTCTTGGGGATAGTTTATATCCCATTTCCTTTTTTTGGGGATTTCTTTTGTTTTTTGTTTCCAGAATAATCCTTGCCTCCCCTGGTTCTGGGAGTATCAGTGGGTGAGGGGCTGCTTGGGATGCCCAGGATGCTGCAAGGGTTGGGGGCCAGGGGCTGCTACTTTCTTTCGGTGGGGGTGAGCAACTTAGAAGCCACAGCAGCACGGCCCTCTTACTGGTTACCTTGTTGTTCTGTGGTTTTTGCCCTTTTCTTTTTCTTTTTTCCTGCGGGACTGTGACTAGGGCTTGCCAGCTTGCTTCTCTGCTGCTCTGCTGCTTGGGAGCCCAGAGCCAGTGCATCCTTTGTCCGGAGCCCGCCCTCCCCTGCCAGGGCCGCTGCCTCTGCATACCCGACCCCGGGACCAGGCATCGCTGGTGAGCTATCCAAGGGAGCGATCCCCCACCCAGCCCCACGGTTTCCTGCCGCTGCTTCAGGACATTTTTGCTACATTTTAACTCGGCTCTCCCTGTCCGCCCAGACCCCCATTGCTCCTGCCAAAGCTTCGGAGTTTTTGCTACACTTTGTTTGCCACCCTGGGTGTGCTCGCCTCTGCTGTTCCAACCTGCTGCTCCAAGGTTTCCCCCTGCAGTCCATTCAGTTTTCCGAGTGGCACTGAGACCGGCTGCCGCTGTGAGGTTGTAGAGGAAGCCCCTTTTCTATCTCGCCCACCGGCTGAGCCGCCATTACTGCCTGAGAGAGGCGGCCGAGCTCGCGCCAAAGCGCCCCCTGCCGGCGCGGGGGAACCATCGCACCCGCCCTGCCTGGCCGGGAGCCACCAGCGCCCCCTGCCGGCTCTGAGGGGAACTGCACCGACGGGGAAAGGGCCTGTGGCTGAGAGAGGCCGGCACTGGGTTCTGTTCTGTTCGGTGTTACTGCCCTTCTGGTTGTTTGTTTGTCTTGTTACATGTGCGTAAAGAACTGTTAATCCTTTCCCCATATCTTTGCCTGAAAGCCACATAATTTCGCAGTTATAATTTGGAGGGAGGGGGTTCACATTTTCCATTCCAAGGGAGGTTCCTGCCTTCCTTGGCAGACACCTGTCTTTCAAATCAAGACAGCACCACCCATGTGAGGTGGGCACCTGAGCCTCAGCAATAGCCTGATTTTACTCCTCCCCTTAGGGTTATGGATGAGAAAACCACAATGCCCAGAGCTCCAGGGACACTGCAACTACAAAAGGCATGCCAAGGCCAGCACGGCACTGCCCCAAAACTGCTCCCTCCACACCTTTCTGCTCCTTGGTACCACCTACGAGCTGGGCACCTGAGCCTTAGCAAAATCCTGATTTTACTGCTCTCCTTAGGGTTAGGTTTACGCTTAGGAAACTGAGAGGACACAGGAACAGCACTTGTCATTTGCACAGTTCTGTTTTGGTGTGCCTTTGTATGTTAAACACAGATGTGAGTGCACAACTTTCTAAATACAAAAAGAGACCTGAAAATGATGGCTGGCGCAGGCTGAATTCTGCAGAGAAATTGTTGCACCATTTTCAGTAGTAATTGAAGCTATTGGATTTTTTTACAATTTTTTGTTACAGGAAAATTCTGCTCAGAATATATTATACAGCTGGCCAATGTTGGTTTAGTTTGGTTTTTTTTTAATCTTTAAGAGTGTTGAATCACAATTACAAAAATGGCAGCAGAAAATGAAGTGAATAACATTTCAAGATCATACTGATTTCTAGGCGAGACCAAAGGAATGCTTGTACTTTTTTCAGATATCCCAATAGGAAAAAAATACAATTAATGTCCTAAGAAAAAAAAAAGCATTCAAAATTTATCTGTGCAGAGAAGAAAAAATGGAGCTAAAGAAGAAAAAGCTTTTACTACCAAATATATTGTACAAAAATAATTATTTTTATTCTCTCCAAGGACTACCTGTGCACTTGACTCGCAAAACAGACAACTATTTCACACACAGGAGCAAAATGCTGAAGGATCCTCATACATATTCATAGGAGATAAGATTTAGCTTCTGATCTCAGGGGAAAAGCTACAAAACCCAGCATTTGGCACCTAAATTGAAAATATTTTAACTCTAAACTGCTCAGAAAAGGATTAATGGTCTTCCAGTTGCCACAGACACACAATTTGTGTTGTTATCCTAGTGTTTTAAGAATAATTATTGGTTCTATTCCTATGGTGAAGATGAAATAATTGCAATTTCAAGTTTTTTATATTAATATCAGTGTTTCATGGAGTCAGTGATACACTAAGAACTTTAGCAATGATGCTGGTACGCAGAAGGAAGATTTTTGCCTTTGGGAGTGACAAAATGGTAATGCCGTGTGACTTGTGACTGTCTCCATTCAAGATTTTTCACATACACATTAATGGACTTTAATGGCCTATGGTAGACATCTTATTAGTCAGTTATTAACGGCATTCAAAACTGCAATAAAGCCTAAGAGCCAATGCAGAAGGGAGTCTCCTCTGACAACCAGTTTACAAAAGAGGGAGACTACACAGATTCTGACTGAGAGGTAGAAAGTTAGACCAACAGGGACTGTAGCACACACACTGAGTGAACAGCAGGATGACACAGTTTTCCTCTGTGTGTGTGTGGTTACTGTGAAAGGATAAATGAAAGTAGATTGGTGAGTTAGGAAAGCTGTGAAAGATTTTAGATTCTAGATGTATGAGCATCTTCTTATACTGAGAAATCTTCCATGATTTATACATGTGGAAAATATATTATTTAAAGATTGTTGTTTATTATTGAGGGTGTTTATATTCTTGAGTTCCACACTGGATGATGATACAGTTAATGAAAATCCCCAGAAACTTAGATAAGCCTGAGGGAAAAAAAAATAGGCACTCCAACCCTGTACATCGTCTCTTATACTTACTTAAAAATCATGTCAAACAAGCCATTAAAAGCCTTGAGCTTGGCTCCAAGATTTACATATATTAAACAGATTGGAACAAAAAATTCAGGTATTTATCTCTGTAAATGCCAGGAATCTATACAGTTTGAAGATAATTAATACCTACTAGGTGGAATATGTAGACTTTTCTCATCCTTACATTTTATCTTCAAAACTTTTATCCTACTAAGCATTATATTGTAAAAGTGGATTAATAATGGGTTCATAATTATTCTGTCACATTCTGTGAAATCTATCAGGGTTACTTGGCAACTGAAAAGAGAGGGCATAGCCTTTTGCTCTATGATTTTATGAACCATACTACTCACTAGCTCCCATCATAGCTATTTAAGTAATTGATGTCCTTTACCTGGTGGACTGTAGACCCCAAGTGGTCAGACTTCATCTTTTCTGTGTATTTAAAGCAAAAATGAAGAGATTTCTGTAACTGCTTGTCATTGCAGCAGTCTATGAGGTATGTATCTAACAGAAAAACAGCAAAGAGACTAGAAGTTTAGGAAAGCATTTTATTTCCAAAAAATAAATGCCAAAAAATAGTGTTTTTAAGAGGAGGAGGGTGCAGGGGAACAGTTACTGCTGATATTTAAGTGCAAAAAAATGTGTGTAAAATATCTGTGTTTCTACAGTTCTGTTCCTCACATTGATACTTTTCTCCAAATTGAAATGCACTATTTTCAGCCTTCTCTAATCCACAAGGCTCTTACCCAAACCTACTCATTCATTCCAAGAGCTGGCGAAGAAGGAGGAGGAAAAGCCAAGAGACTGAAACCATCAGAAATTGTAACAGGCAGAAAACGGCAGTTAACAAAAATGAAAGTTAAACTGAATTTTTGACTTTCTGTTAAAAAGCAAGTCAAATACTTCCGGGCTTTCATTTATATAATTATTCATAACTATAAGATTTGCTTTCACTTTTTTTTTATTTTCAACTCCACTGTAAAATAGCTGAAATTTTTGGACTTTTGTATGTACAAAACTACTATGTATTTTCTAAGCACAGTACACACACTGCTAATAACAGAAGAACATATTTTTATCTTTTATTTTTCTTCACCTGTATTCTTATGAGTAAAACTCCTGGATATAACAATTCAAAAAGCTTTGAAGGTTTATCTAATGCAAAGTCTTAAAATTATGAGGTTTTTTTAATGGAAAACAGAAGCCAAATCTACCAAATTTCCTTAAAATTGTCTCCACCTGTCTCAGCTTTTTTGTCCTTACTACCCTTCTTTCCTGGCTCTGAATGTCTTCTGTTGATCTGAACCCTGGCGTTCAGCTGTTGTTTCTCAAAATACTTCTAGCTCTCCTGATCAAAATTTTCAAACCTCATAGCACTATTAAAACACTGACTAGATTCTAAGGACAGTGTAAGATTTAAGGGACTTTGGTGAAGCATAATTAGCATTATGTTAAAATGAACTGTTTGATGGATAAATTGTTACCGTTTACATCATGCTGAAAGAACGTAGTGAATGTCTTTAAGATTAAATTCTGCTATTTTTTCCCTAAATTCTATCAAAACTGGCAGGAGGTAGAACTCTGGCACTTTTATTTTTCTATTATCTTCCATGGCAGAAAGACATGTGCAAAGGAAATGAAATCTACTCAGCCAGAGCAGAACGCACTGCTACAGGATATCACTTCATGAAGACATAATGCCAGATAAAAGCAGCAGATATTAAATAATTTATCAATGCTATCACATGATGGGTGAATAGAAGTATCAGGTGCAGTTTTGGGGCTCCCTGCCTGGGATCCATCCCTAACACCTTCCTGCTCCTTTTTGGGGATAGTGATAATAAAGACTGTATTTAGTTTCCAATTTTTAGTTCTAAGAAGGACACCATTCATAAAGCATAAAATGGTAGTGACTCTGTGGCACATGTGCCTTTCATTCCAGGGTATGCTTCCTCGAACTGACAGTTAAAATTAACATATAAATTAATTTATTTGTGGTCATGTAAATGCAAATTGGTTTTTTGACAACCATTCTAAGAATAATAAATTTGTTATTTTCTCTTAGCCAGTAAGAACTACTGTGTGAGAGCATCCCCAACTCAAAACATGAGCCCATGGTCCTGACATTACTGACAAACTCATTTGTCAGTAATATGCGCACTGATCAGCTGAATTGTGTGAATTGTGTAGAGTAACTTACAAGGTGTATGAGTTGGGCACCTGTAGCACTGTTCCATTAAAACTGGACATTTGTTTTATAGTCCTCTTATTTTTTCTTTCTTCAGGGTGGATAAAATATAATATAGTTGCCCTCAAGGCATAAATCTGACTCTGCACTTCTTTGTTTCAATTGACCTGGCTGTAAATACAAATCTGGTCTTACAGGCTTGGCAGTGGGAAAAAGATATATGAGTGCTGCTCAAACCATTTTCCTTTGTCATACTGGGCTGACCTGAAATATCCTACTCCAACTGACCTTCCACTCAGGAATAAACCTTTATTGATTCTCTATCTGAGTTACTAAAGCAGCTTCAAAACAATTTGAAAAACCTGTTACACTTTTCTCACAAAATTATGTTGACTTACCATTTATGAGTTCTTGTGATTTCCACAGATTTTTACAAAAAACCCCAACAAGACTCTGTGGACATACAGCCTTTGTTCTGCTTACCTATCAGTGTGATATAGTGCACTTGAAGATGAAGATGAAGCTTATGAGACCACTATTTGTATCACACAAGTTAGAAATCACTGACTGTAAACTGGGTATAAGCTGATGACTAAATCACTGGCTATAAACTCTTCAGCAGGCATTGGTGAGGAAGGAGAGGCAGTGGCGTAGCCCTGTATATTCATGAAGGTTTCAATTGTCCAGAGCTTGGTGATGGTGACAATAGCGTTGAGTGTTTATGGGTAAGAATCAGGGGGAAGGCCAACAAGCCAGATATCATGGTGGGACTCTGTTACCATTCCCAGTGTATGGAAGTTTTGCAACGATGTTAAAAGTTGTGTGAAAGCACTTCTGCTATAGCAATGTAACTGGTTAAAATATGTATAATTTGTTTACATTAAGGGCTTTTATTGCCTAAGAACTTTAATGCACTCATTACTGGAGAGTAGCCACCAAATTTTTTTAGAGGAATAATTTTAACTCATTTGAGAGTAGTTCACATTCATTACAAACTAAATGCATAATGCTCATAATCCTGAATAACATAGAATTTAACAGTAGAACTCTGCAAAGCTGTGTAAATGCTGAAGCTATTCATATTCTAAATCCATGCTGAAAGGGAACTACATTAAGACAGTTGCATCTTATTTCCAGCTGCAGCTAAATCTTTAAATAACTATACTAGAAAAAGAATTTAAAGGCACCCACTTATGTAAGTTATGAACGTGAATAAAGGACAAGTGCTTTACAGTGTACTACCCCCGTAAGCCTGTCTCCAAGTTTTCTGATGATTCACAGTGTCTCCAGGCAACAAAGTAAATGACAGCTTTTGAATGTATTTCCTGTTCTTTCTTCATTTGCATTTATAAACTCTTTGTTTTATTCCCTCCCAGAAGACTAGTTAGCCATTTTGGTAGCAGTTTTAAAACACCTCTATTTCATCAGTTTAACAAAGAAAGATGTCCACTCAGCCAAACTGGGATATTATCTAAAGACACTTTTCTTCTTGGATTCTTTCCAGCAGTTTTACTTATCTCCTGTTGCAATTAAGAAATGCTTAGGTTTGCCCATATCTCTAATGTCTGGTTTAGTCACCTTTGTATCTCTGTATCTCCTTCCTTGGCACACTTATATTTGTGTTTCCACCTATCCTTCAGACACTTCTCTATCTCCATTCCATGGAGTATGTGGATTCCAAGGCTATTATACATGTAAAACCATTATATTCACTTTCACTTGTTTCTGTATTGTTTGTGATTAGCTGCCAATTTAATAATGATCCCATTTAAACAGAACTTACAGAATTTTAAGTGCAGTTATGGAATTTTATGATCTCAAGTCTATAAACAAAGTCAGGAAGATGATGCTGGTGAACTCATTCTTTTTGATAGTCTGCGTATGGTATTCTTCAATCTTCATTTTGCAGGGAACAGTATCACCACCTCCTGTCCTGTAATTGTATTTATAATAAAAGGAGAGACCCTTAATATATAATAGTCTCAAGGATAAGTTGATTCTCTCAGAATACATTTATTCAGTTTAATTTAATTTAATTTCATTGTTCTGAAATCCCATTTTATAGGGTCTTTCTCCTAACAACTACTTTTCTGGATGATTCATGGGAGTTGTGTGGCTTATCCCAGAATCTCTGCCCCTGGGAGTTTTCAGCATGTCAAGACATCAGATGCTAGTGACAGTCAAAATGGATACCCAGGAAAATTTAACTCTTTTAAATACTGTTTCATCACGTGTTTTCTATGTCCTGGAAAGGCATCTGTATCCAATTAATTCTTACTCTTTTAAAATCCAATAATTTCAAAATCAGTTTTTGGAAAGAAAAGTGATTTCTTTATGATGCCTGTTATGTGTCTGCTGGCACTGACTTTCAGAAATAGGCCTAATTTATGGAAACATAGCGACCTCTGAACCATGCCAAGTGACATGGTTGACATACCTGAGGGACAGGTTGCCACCCAGAGGGATGTGGACATGCTCAAGAAGTGGGTCAATGGGAAGTTCATGAGGTTCAACAAGACCAAGGCCAACTCCATAGTCCTGCATCTGGGTGGGGGCGATTCCCAGCATCAATACAGGCTGGGGGATGAGCGAATTGAAATCAGTCCTGCTGAGAAAGACTTGGGGATGTTGGTGGAGGAAAAGCTGGAGATGAGTTGGCAATGCGCACTTGCTCAACTGAATAATGATTCAAGGGGGAAAAGTCTGGGTTTTTTTTCCCCCTCAGTAGACTTTCAAGTTGCATGTGCGTCTTGCTGAACATCATCTGCCTAGGTAAAGTGGGAAGAGTTTTCTCTCTGGTTAAGGAAAGTTAAGAACTAATAGGGAGGTCTTAACAAAATGAGGACGTGTCACCTGAAGGGAGAAAAAAATTGAAAAGAAGTGAGAGAAAGAGGAGAAGAGAGAGAGTGAGACGTATATCAAATTTAACCACACTGTAATAGATTAATGCATTTGGGTCTTTTGTATATTTATTCTTGTATTTCATAATTACTTTTCATGATACTGCCAATTGTGGATGATATTAATAAATACTCTCATTTGAATTTACTTTATCTGAAATTAATAGGAATTTCAAGTAACTGGTTAATATCCAGGCTCTTTTCATCCAATGGCACAGTTAACTAGAGGACTGGATTACTGGGGAATCTGTCTGACCACATCACATTGTTCAAAACAGACAAACAGTATGTTGATTGTTTGGCAACTGCCTGCCTAAAAAGATGATAGAGAACTGATACCACAAAATGAAAAGAAAAACCCCACGTTTCAGGGACTGTGATAAGTGGAGAAACTACTTGGGAATATGGGGATATCTCTCAAGTCACTTGAACCTAGAGAGGCAGAAGTATAGGGGAGGAAAATGCCAAGCTCTTTTGATGCAGCTATAGATGGGTAACCAGAAGATTCCCTCAGCAGAAGGACACAGTGATAAAACATCTGAGAAAGGATTTGGAGACCTGGAGAGGTGCCTGGATTCACTTTGCAACAATCCATATCCCTTCAGTGAACATCATGAGAAGTGGAAAAAATTCTGGACCCTGAAAGACATGTGGATATAGGGTACTGCCATATGCTCAGTCATCCATTTCTTCTGAGACAAAGATCTTGGCAGGCACTTCTACACTTCAGAGAAGAGGCATGCCAAGGAACACATTGTTGCTTCTTGGCAGAGGACACACCCGCTTTTATGGATTTGGAGAAGATGAATGAAAAAGGACTGACCTTTAGTGCAGGCTTCTCCTCTACAGATACCATTGTGTGTGTTGTTTATCGCAACCTGTAGAACAGGCTCCCAGAGGCCAGTGAGAACAACCAGGACCAGCTGGAGCTGACATGCACTCTGGTCACGTTCTCAGAAGGTCTTTGTTGCTTTTCTCCATGCACGGGGAGACTGTCTGCAGAATTTTGTTGTGTGCTCTGGGACAAGTTTGACCTGCATGTGTTCTGAGACAACTTTGGCTTGGACCAAGCCAACATCTGGCATGAATTCTCAAGGTGTAGGATGTTCTCTTTACTGTGTAGGAGGGTCCTGTTGTCAGAGAACTGAGGCACAAATTTCCAGGTTGTCTGCACAGCACAAGACTCTAGTGAAGTCCATCTTCTGCAACTGATGTCCGTGCTGTAAGATGTGATTCAGTCAGATCAGGCCTATATGATCCTGTGACAGAGGAACTTTGACAATCCCATCTGGTCAAATACTCAACAACAGGAAAGCGCTTGACATGGAACATCATAAATATACTATAGGGATCCCTATATATTGATATTAGTCCCTGCTTTGTGGGAGTCACTTGATGCACTATGAACTAGAGCAGAAGTCTTGGTAAAGTTCTTCAGGATCTTGGAACAAGACTGTTGACTTTCATTAGTGAGAGTTTCAAGGCTGGCTCTTGACCTGTTGTCTTTTTCTTCCCTAGTGGGACAAGATTCATGCTTACAAAACTTTGTGAAAACCCAGATGAATCGATGGATGTAAAAGCCTGTTAAGTCACCAACTTGATGGTCTCTTTCACTGGGTGAGCAGGTCAAGAAATCTAACCTGGTGTCCCAGGACAGGTGAGCTCATTCTCATGCTCCACATCTAGGAGGGCACAGGCACGCTGCTCTCCCTGGCCATCTGCACCTCTGCAAACAACCCCTCCACAGTTCCTAACTGGGACAAAAGGTGGGCAGAGAAGGTGTGAAGGTGGGCAGGTCTGCTATGGGTCCTTGACTTCAGGCAAGATGAACTCATTGTGATCCTGTCAGTCCTGCACATTTTCTGCTATATCTTCAACGTCCTCTGCCTTTTTCCTTTTTGTACCTGGATTTTTTCAGGTCAGGGAAACACTGGCTCCCTTCCTGACAGCTGCATCCATGTACCACATACTGAGAACAAGCTAGCAAAGCAGGATTTCCCTTCCCAGAGGCGGTGCTGATTCTTTCTTTACGGTCTGTGTTTATCTATGTGCTCACTAATCACATACTTTAATAATGGCTCTTCCATTTTAACCACAGATGAAAGACAGAGTCAGTCAGCCTCTCTGGAGCCCTATGTGTGGATGGGGCTTACAGTGGCGATATTCCAGTCCCCTGACTCAGTGACTCCTTGTAATAATAGGTTACACATTTTGGCTAGCAGCTCTGCAATTTCACGTCTGAGTTCCTTCACGGCTCTTGGGTGAATGGCTGCTAATCCTGGTGACTTACTGTCATCTAACTTATTCTATGTAGTCAAATACTTCCTGTATACTTAGCTCACATTGATACAGCTACCCTAACCAATCTGCTACAAAAAACCAGCAGTGCATGTTGGAAATTTCCCAGCATCTTTAACAGTAAAAAAAAATTATACAAAAAAAAGTCTCACATTCTCTGCGGTGACCTTATCTTCAGATGCCACTTTCACACACTTTGTCATCAGATGGCCCAGCTGTTTCATGAGCTTTCAGCTTCTGAGGTATTTAAACATCTTTTTATTATCCATTTGAGTATCTTTCCAAACTCATTTATGTTTCCTGTAAGTTCCTATGTACATATTATATGCCATGATTTTACTGCTCTCCTCATTTGGACAGCTGTCCTGGTTTTTAGGGCAACAATTTCTATACAGTAGATTTTAAGTTTTCTGTTTAGCTATACAGGGCTTTTACTGGGTCATTATGTTTTCTTTTTCTGAGCAGTGTGCCTGGGCTTCCAATACAGTATTTTCAAACAGCCTCAAGGCTGCTTGCAGGCTTTTTGTAGTAATAATTTTGGGGGTATTTTTTGCTAATAGCCTCATTTGTATGTAATTCCTGTTCCTGAAATTCAGCCTCTGTATTCAGGATATGTTTGGCTTGTTCTTTCCTACTGAAATATTAAGCCTAATTTTATACTGATTGTTGTTACAGAGTGCTCTTCAACTAATACCATTTGAAGCAGGCTCTGTACATTACTCAGGACCAAAGCCCAAATGACAGCTTTTCATAAGAGTGCTAAGATTAGTTATTTTAGGAAGTGGACACTTACTGCATACAACAGTCTTATCTCTGCCTCTTGTGCTGAGGCAGCAGTGATACAGTCTGTATATGTATAGTGAAGATTCATCCCATTGCAACCTGTTTTAAATTTGTGGTATTAGCTGAGCAATATCATCCTCCAGATCAAAAAGCCCAAAGTATGATCCTAGTATTACTTCTTTTTTTATTATTATTATTAGGGTATCGTATTCCCACACAGGATTCTATAGTGTTTCTCTTCTCCCACAATATTTTTATGCTGTTAAAATTTGTATTTTTCTTCACATACATTGCCGTCACCTGTACATTTCATTCTGTCATCCTTCAAACCTTGTAGCCTGGCAACACTGTATCCTGTTAATTATCCTTTCACCAGACCTCTGAGATGTCTGTTATGTCAGGGTTACTCTTTGTTACCAAAAAATTATTTTAAAGGCTTCTAGAATTTTTGTAGAAGGCAGCTTTTATTAGTTTTGCCCTTGGTTAACTTTCCCAGACTAGTCAGATGACATTTTAGGGAAACTGACTTGCCTTCTCTACTTCTGTTTATTTTCCTTCTGGCCTATTCAGAGGTATGATGCATATCATTCAGGTTATACTGCCAAGTTGAATCAATCCGAACGAGGTACTTCTCCATGCTTGTCAACATTTTTCCAGTTCCTAGTTTAAATAATCTTGCATGACCTCCTAATTTTCATATGCAGCAGTCTGTCGCCACCTTGATCAAAATAAAGTCTGTCCTTCCTTTATGGGTTCCTTCTGTCTCAAGAAGTTTCTCAGTTCCTAATGTATTGAAATACCTGTCATTGCCACACTGTGGTCTTACCCATGTACCACAACTCTGGATCCTTGCCTGCCTGCCATGTCTCATGCCCTGGGGCTGGAACTATTTTGGAGAAGGCCATCATGAAAATCCTAACTTCAGCCTTCTATTAGGCAGTCCAAACAGCCACCCAGAACATCACCCATATATTTCCCCAAGTCACTGGTACTAACCCAAGTCTTCTGGATTCTCTCATGCACCCTCACATCGACACCAACTCTGAAGCATCTCAATGAGTAAACATCACCTGTTTACCTCTCCTTCTCATTTAACTGTAATTTTTCAGTGGCTCTCAAAAGAACAGACCCAATCTCCCCTAACCAAGAGCTTCTTGTAAGCATACAGACTTACTTAGAGCCAGACCCACACGTAGTTAATTTGCCTCTTAAAGTAGTCTATCATTATTAAGCAATCAGCAAACAAGATATACACAAGAATGTGTGGGGTGGAGAAAGGGGTATCAGGAGTCATTTCATAAATATAAAATAAGCACCAGCAGTCCATGCTAGTGATGTGCTAGAGAGTAATTTCAATTACCATTGTATCATAGAATAACTGACCCTTTAGATAATTTGGGAAATTTATTATAGACAAATACAAGTAAGAAAAATATGTAAGCAAGAGAGAAACCAATTTTACAAAGGCTGAATTGCAATACATGTCTATATCATTAGATAGAGGTATTTATACTTAAAATTACTTGGTTCCAAGCAGATTGAGTTTATGCAAAATACAAAATATCAGTTCTCAATTCTCTGAATTCTTATTGTGTTCAAAGGACACAATAAGTGGACAGCTATGGGCGCTGATATCCATTTTATCTATGTGCCAAATGTTATCTTGGCATTATTCTTTTAGTGTATGATTTACTAATGTAATAAACCTACAAAATCAATTAAAGCATTTCATTTACAGTTCTTAGGTACCATACCTAATACACCTTACTCACTGCACAACTCAAAAATGACAGTTTAATTAATATAAGAACTTTAATTGTTAATATAAAGATATTAGTAAAATTGCATGGGACAGTTATAAAGAACAAAAACAGTATTTACACCTAGTCTGTCTTGAGTTAGATCTAAAATTAAAAACTAAAAGTCCATTCCATTTTTAATTCATAGCAACTTTCAAATATCATTAATTAGAAACATTTTATTTTTATCATTCTAATACACAATATTTAGCTTTTAACCACTTTGACTATGACTTAAATATTGAAAAGAAGTCAAATAAACAGAAAGTGGTTTGTAGATCTGAATTCAGATAACTTTGAAAAGTATTTTCAACCCTTTTGAGATTTAATTTTATTTAAGCCATTTTTACCGAAACAGAGATTCAAGCATTAATTTTATTTAGATCTTTTCATACATATATAGACAGGAGACTGGCTGTTTTATTTAATAGTTATATTGCTGGCATGCCAAATTTATTTATTTAATTTATTTAAATTTTTTTAAAATTTTATCTCATGTAGACAAGGTACATTTTTTGTATGTTGTATGCTAAAATGAAACCAATAAAACCCAAATTCTCTTACCAACTCAGTATTCAATGTATACAATGCACACAGTGGTTCAAAAATAGAAACTCCCAAATTTCTTACTCAAGTTTTGGCTGTGAATACATTATAATGTTTTATTGAACCAGTTACAGCACACTGGACTCTTCATAATGGTATGATGAAAGATGTTTGCGTAGCAAAGAAAATCCTTACTGCATTTTATTTTACATGAGAAAGCTGTAAGTCTAAGTGGTGATCTTAATTACCATGCAGACCTATGGTGAAAATGAAGCTGACTGCACCAGCCCAAATTACAGGGATATAAAGGTGAAACAAGCCCTCAAGAAGGGACTTTGTTGGTTATGGGTACAGGAGAGAAATAAGAGGAGCAAGTCCAAAAGAAGCTGGATCAGGACAGAGAAGGCTGAGAAAAGATGCAGAAAGAGTTAATAACAACTTGAAGAATAACAACTAGAAATTCATAATTTTATAAATAATAGTTGAATTTACTTGGCCAAACTTGAGATATCTAAACAGTAGGCATCCAGTCTAAACCATTCATCTGATTTCCTCAGACAGACCAGAGTAACTGGCTTCTGAAAGAGTACATAAATTTCACTTGACTAAATAAGTAACTGAGGCAACTAACTAGGCTCAGTCTAGATATGGACAGTTTAGACAGCTAAATTTGAGAGGGGTTGAGTCCAGAGACTTGTCACATAATTTGTAAAGCAGTTTTCTTTAGCTGAACAAGTATAATTCCACAGTAGAAAAAACAAAAAATGCAGCTGGGTGCTGTGAGGAACTGATTCAGATGATTTCAACTTGGCTGTCTCAGAACACTTAAACCCTTCTTCCTTTCAGCACTCCATGAGGGCCACTACCATTAGCATCCTAATCCATTTCAGAAGGCTTGATTTATTCTGAAGAAAACATTTATTCTCATTGCATCTGACCTAATAAATTCTTCTGTTTTCAAAAACATTCTGATTTAGGTCTGAGAATTTCCAGGCCCAGCAGATAATTCAAAGCAGACCGCGGAAATTTGGAAAAGAGAAGGCTAAAGAGAAAAAAATTACAAAGTTGCAAAAATTTGGGTAACTTTAACGTGAATAACAAGAAAAAAGTACTAAGCAAAGCTACATGTCCTTCCGTCACCCTGGAATGTGTGGACTTAAATTGCCATGGACATGTAAGAGACTTGCTATGAAATTTAATACTTGCAGGGTGAAAGTTCTTCAGAAAATCAATTCCCATCTCATAGAACAATCCTGGAGAAGCCAAGTCTTAAAATTTGCTTCAGAAATTTAAAATAGAAAATCACAGAAAAACTTCACTTCTTCACCTCCATCAGTATAAAAGGATTTTCTGCCTTGCGGTTTATTTGTCAACACCTGGTACCACAGAATAAAGAAATCAGAGGGATATGGTGCCCTCAGAGTGCCTGTCAATGAATCCAAGGAAATCATCTTCCTGTTTACTTTTTTTCAGCCAACTTCTGATTTCACTGACCTTCTCCAATGGTTCCTAGAGAATGTGGTCATTATGAGAGTTTCCTTTCACTGAGAAGACAATTGAGTTACAACTGAGCAACAGAAACCATTAAAATGGTAAAATTTTCAAAAAGTCCTTTACATCCAAATAAAAAGATTTCCCTAGAGATACAAAGCAGCTAAACGCAGAAACAAATTCAACAATGTAGGGCACACTCATGCAGAGCCATTTCTGACCTACCACAGACCTTGCTTGCCTTATAACACCAGCAAAATCTTAAAAGTACTGCTCTTTACACTAAGGTCCAAGAAATTGTCATCAGAAAGTGTTAGGAGTGTTAAAATAACTTAAATTTTGAATGGTATCTAGATGATCACAAGGCCAAACAACTGGGAAATCAAACATCTCCTGTTGTGCAGCTGCCCTTCTGCAGTATAGCAGCATCACAGATACTACAGAAACATGTAGCATGTTTCTCTGATCAGCTTAAATAGAAATTGTCACATTTCAGGTTCTCAGACATGATTAAGTTAATAGTCTTGCTATGAATTTTTTTTTTTTTTTACAACAAAAGAAGGATCATCATATCTATAGACTCATGGCTACAGCAGATGTGTCAGGAGGACAAATCATTTATTTTATGTCTGCAGAATATTTTGAACATTTGAAAAAGGCATCTGTAAGGCCTTCATGCCCACTTTATTGGCAAAGAGAGTGGAATCCAGTGTAACACCCAGGTCAGGCTCAGAATGCAGCTTAAGTTTCACTGATAAGCTTGTAGCAGCAAGCTATATCCCTGAGGATGTTTCTTTTCCTTGTTTTTTGCCCCCCTTTCCTTACAGCTTTATGACTCATCATCTTGCTTGATCCATTCCCTTTTTGAAAAGGTTTGCAGCTGCAGGGCAGTGACTACAACTGACCTTGGCTTACCCTGTCTTTGCACCACTGTGTTCCTGCTGCTATCATTACTTATATTTCATTTCATAGTGCAATTCAGGACTGCATTATATATATCTGTATTCACAAAAATAAAAAAATGGCATCAATGTATCAGAGATAATTTAAAATAAAAAAAGAGAATTACACAACTTTTTACCAGCCAGTCCATTCAAATAACAGATCACATGGCAAATGATTTAACAGTTGCTCTATTCAGAGATTTGATGTCTCTAGTTGCACATCACATACTGTCGGGCAATAGATGTCTAACCCAAATGTTATATGTTTCTCTTTGGAGTACTTTGCTGTTGTGTTTTTTTAACTGTTACCAAGCCTTTACCATTGAGAGTTTTAATGAATCATTTACACAAAAATACCTTGTTTGCCCATTCTCCATTAAAGGGTATTAGCACATTTTTTTTTATAAAAGATGTGCCTGTTGTTTGTTTACAAATACAATTCTTTTTTCACTTTTCCAACCTTCATTATGTAGCACTGTGTACCAAATCAAGAGGAGAAAAAAGCTACCACTATTACATGGAAACATGTGCCTCCCTGAAGCACTTTTCAATTCTAAAGGAAGCTTTATGCTTAATAAGATATTAAGATTTACTGGCAACCACACAATGATATAAAAGTGAAATGTCACAGGCTTGATAGTAATTCATACAAGGGTCCTTTCTGTATGTAAGTAGTCCCCAAACAACCTTGCTCTGCATGCATTAGTTATGGTAAACATGCTATAATCATACATTCACTGCCTGCAAGATTCAGCTGTGAAAGCATGTCTTTGCTGAAGGCTTAACTTATAATCAGGTGCGTAAAAGAACTTCTGACCTGAACTCAAAGATCTTCGAGTCTGTATTAGCTAAGCCAACAGGAGGCATGAGTTATAGTCCAGCCTTGAGTTTAACATTCCTCTTACAGTGGGGATGCCACCTAGTTAATTTCTATTTCAATAATCCTTTGGGATTATCTTTATGTGATCATCTGCATATTCCTTTTTGGTCCCCTGGATGCCACAAATTACCAAATACACTATTTTAAGGACAAGTTAAAGAGTGAGAAATCACTGGATTTCTGGTGTGCCCAGAGCACTGACATGAATGCTGAAGTCACACAGATTTGAATGTGACAAGTGGTAAAGATCAGCCTACTTAAGGTACCTCCCCTTGTGACTGAAGGATTTTCCATTGCTCATTCACAGTCAGGAGTCAGATTAAGAGCTGTAACAGAAGCTTGATATTTCATTCCTTTTTTCTTTATTCAATTACAATGTCACTAGGAATGTATAAAAATATTCATGGTATTTTTATATACTGTTTTGGGATGAAAAGTCTCCTAAGTACCTTGGTATGGCCCAAGAAGAAAATAAGCACAACAGTTAAAGAGTTCTGTGACTCATAACACATGATGGCAAATCAATGATCATACAAATGTTTGAAAAATGTTCTTATAAAAATTAAAAAATTCCAATCCACTCTTCAAAAAATCTGATCCTCTTCAAGTTTCTCAGGAATGAAGCCAAAAAAAAAAAAAAAAAGAAAGAAAAAATAAGTTTCCAGTGTTCTGCTGGGAATTGGACTTCCCAAGAAGTAGACATGATTAACAGCACTAATTGCTTTTGGGTTTAAGTATATATAGAGTTTTTAATCTGTTCAGGCAGATTGGCAACCTGTTATTCACGCGCATTTATACTGGCTAGAATTATGGTGCTACTTCAGATTTAGATTCTGTATGCAGGATTCTGTGAAGATCACAACTGCTGCTCTTCACCTTTTACAATTATGTGCAGATAATCCATAACCTTCTGGACAAACATATCTCAAAAAAAGGTAAGTGGTTACATGGATGCCTGATCATCGTATCTGCCTTCACCACAACAGGACATAAGAATGAAGGAAAAAAGTTTGCCATGAATGATCTCTCTTTTTCTAAAGAAGCATTTTTTTCATATTCCACCAGTTATAAGTCTCCCTATTTCATGATTTAGCTTTAGATGTTCTCACTGCATCCAAATAGTGGGGGGCACTAAGAAATTTCCAGCACTAGGAGAGTTGCAAAGCAGGTATGAGATTTGTTGTACTTATTTACTGCCTAATTCATATTTACAATTGAGGTGTTTGTTTTGGTTTTTTTTTTACTTCCTATAGCAGTTTAATACAACATTTAAATGAATAAGGAGAAAATTTGAATATATTAGTTATGCAAAAAGAATTCTAGAAACAGATATGAAATTTCTTTCCCCTATTGTGAAAGTGTTTCCAATTACTCCTGATTAATTTCAGAGGAAAACTACTAGAATTTCATAACTGACGTAAGATCGTAACTTGTATAAAGACAGATATTTAAAAAGCTCTAGATATAACGTTGCTAAGTTTCTGCTGAAAAAGCTTTCAAGATCGTAATGTGATCACATTCAGACTGCAAAGTAGCACTGCTCTCTGCTGGTTGTTATGAAATTAAATTGCTATTTGGCAGTTGCATAAAAGCTCTACTATGTATTTACTTGATTAATCTTTAAGTTATGCTTTTATTTGAATTAGGAGAGATAAACAAATGCTTATTCAGCTATAGAGCTAAAATGTATCTGCCTGTCTCTCTGATAAATGAGCATTTCTCAGATAAGGCAATCTCAGCAAAGCATCACATTTGCAGAATTTTACATGTGAAAATCTCTCAGCCTCTGACATCACCTGGGTCTGTGTTCTCATCTCTAATAAGCTGTCTGATTCTTTCTTCAATGTGGCTTTCACATTTTTTAAATTCTCTGCTCATAACAAGCTTCTTTTAATTAGCGAAACAGAGATGGCATGAGTCCAGCTGAACACTACATTGACACACAGTTCTAATCAGCATCTTCTCCAAACAAAGAAATTTCTTGAGACCTCTGTTAGTGCACCTTAAAAAGGAAAATCAAGAGTCTTTATTTGCCTTGCTGTGAGTAGTATACACCAGGTCCCAACTTTTCCGATTACAGATCTTCCTGACAAAGGGAGACTTCTTCCATGTTCGTGCAGTAATAGAGGACAGTCCGTGTCAGTCATCTGCCTCCTCTTTCCTTGCCTCATCCGGAGGGCATTGAGAGGGCCCTGAGGTCAGTAAGAAATTCATCGATATTAGTTCTGGGCATGTTCTGAGTGTCATGATTTAGGCTCCTGAGACCTCTAGTTTTAAGAAGGAACAGCTTTGAGAGGTGAACTTTTCTTGTTTTTCAGACTTGTTTTTAGGCTCTACAACCACAAAGACCAGTAATGCAATTGTACATTGGTTTGCTTCTGTGTCATTGATTTTTTTCTTTCTGGAAATGTATCAGAATTTATTTTATTACAATATGAGCAATATTATCAATCATCAGAGTTGGTCAAGCTTGCACAGTTTCCCAGTCCAAGTTTAGGGAATGTTGAAACTTGACAAGGTGCCATGTGAAAAGAGCAGGAAAACTGCAGCCTAGCAAGTGACAATGAGAGAAACCTAAACCCCATTTTTTACTATCTCTAAGTGCAGTCTGTGAGGAGATTCCCCTCTCATTATGAGATGCACTGATATTGTGTTAACTTGCCAGGTCCAAATTTTGTGAAGAACACCTAGATTCACCTTGAGGTGAGGGGGAAAATGCAATGCTGTAATACTAATGCAGCTACAAAACTAAAATAAAAATCTTTATTTATCCTCTCTAAGAAATAAAAAATAGTATTTTAATCTCTCACAAAAAAAAAAAAATCAGAAAACTAACTGCTCTTTCCTCCCAAAGCAATTTTATGTCTAAACCAAAAGGCATAACCAAGTCTAAAGTCTAAACCAAACTGAGAAATATTAATTTTTTTGCACCAAATTATGTACAGAGGGTGAGATTTTCAAAGGCACAAAGGACAGTCAGATGCCTAATTCCATTTGCACCTTTATAAATAATTACTACCAACAATGAAAATAAAAGTGTGATAAATGATGAACATAATCCTTTCTGTCATTTTAAGCATGTAAAAATTGTCATCTTCCATACGGAAGAATTTCTGACAATGACAAACAAACAAGTAAGCAAAGAAACCAACAATCTCTCTTCCCCTGAGTCCTTCAGAAAGACAAGCAGTGACTTTTTAAAAACCCTTTCTCAAATCTTGTTTTTCCCAAAATTGAAAACAGAGCAACTGACAATGAGTTTGAAATGGGCATATTGTGACTCAAGCTACTCCTTATACCAAACATTGTAGTTCACTGACCTTGCCAGTTTATCACTCAGGATTTTTTGGGTGACGTTGCCTCTGGTCCTCGGCTAAATTTTGGTAATAAACTCTTTAGGAGAGCAACTAATCTTAGTCCGTGTGTACACAATCTCTAGAATGGCTTATTCCATTCTTAGATTTAGGTTGCTAGGTGGCATTAGGACTATTAAACAATTTAAATCTTTTAACTAGTCTCTAAAAAACCAGGAAATTTATTGGATTGTATCCAATGTAGATTTCTTTCCTTTCTTATATGCAATATTTAGAATAGCCCAATTAAAGAACATTTTCATATATCAAAGAGAAAAAAAAAGCTTTGGCATGCCAAATTCTTATTCCATTTCTCAGGAAATTAGCTTCTTTTCTTCAATGAATTTGGAACAATGGAGGTCTGAATTCGTTATATGTTTTAAATAAAATGTAGGAAAGAGCTGGTGACACAAGCCGAAAGTAAGCAGGTCTAATTTTCATTAAAGGTTCACACATTTTCTTCCTCTTCATTTTCTCACCCACCTGTTTTTCTTTTTTCTTTTCCCTCCAGATCAATTCAACTGTTAACATGCCTCAGAGAAAAAAATCTTGCACAAAAATATGCTTCACCTTAGGAGATCAAAGCTGTTTTACAGCTCATTTTTTTAAAGCCCCTTTTAATCTTAGTGGCATTGAGCTCATTAGAAACAACAACAAAAACAAGAAAAAAGAGAAATTTAAGCTAGGATCAGTAAATTAAAAAGACGCTTTGATATCTAGTAGAAATAAGTGATAGAAAAAATATCGGTGCTGTAAAATGGGACCTGGAGAACTGATTATGTAAGAAGGATGGAAATCCAATTTTTAGTATCTCACTTCATCAGTACAAAATAATTACTGGGCAGATTCTATCTGTTAGAGGGGAAACAGTGGGGAAACCTGTAGTGTAAGGAACAAACCAGCAGGGCAGGGGTATAACCCTAATAAAGCCTTTTTAATGAAGTATTTATGGAAATGGAAAAAAAATATTAATTAGAGATTTTTCCAATAGCTACAATTTTTACAAAAAACCAACATGTTAAAAATAGCATGCCATTAACTGTTGCAAAATAGCATATCATAAATGTCATGCTGGTCTCAAAAAGAATGTGTGAAGCATATAAACAAATGCATAATCATCTTACTTCCCTTTCCAGTTAAATTTAGTTTACTTAAAAGTTTCAGTATTTAGAAGTTAATCCACTGATTCAATCTTCCCTTCATGAGAAGAATGGTTAATTTCCTTTTCCATTTCCATTAAATTGTTGTCATGAGAACAAATCTGTCCTGTATCATTTTCAGTCTGTCTCATTCTCTCTCAAAAGATTGAGACTTTTGAATTTTAAAGCTCTGGAATATCTCTCATCGACAAGAGTTTGCCGGACACTTCAGCCTTCTAAATAATCTCTATTTTTGGTATTTGTTCCTTCTGATCTTTGTCACCAGCTGTGGGAGCTAAGCAACTGACATTCAGCTCTACAACTCTATTTCATCGGAAAAGGCAGCGAGGACAGTCAGCTCATTCCTGTCTGGTGAAGGCTGTGGATGGAATGGACATTGTTGCCTGAGACTCATCCCAGCCAGGCCCAGGCACTGCTACCATTCAGAAGAGCAGTGATATTAGCTGCCCTGATGGATGGATAGATACAGCACTTAGTACTCAGACTTCACATTTTTGCTCCTTTGTCCGTTATGAAGAGGATTTCTTGTAAAGCTGTTGAGTGAAATACTGTTTCTGAATCAATTCAAAACTTCAAGGGGCTGAGTTTTCACTCACAACACAATTTCTTGATTTATGATTCATCTCAGTATCCCATGGTAAAGTGTATTTCCGTTTAGTAAAGGAACAACAGTTGTTAGTTTTTCAGCTGCAATTACTGCTACGTGAAGCATATTTTCCTCCTTCTAACATGAATTTTTAAAAGCTGCTTCTGGAGCCTGTAGACCTTTGCCATCTATTTCACAAGGTGTAAAAGAAGGCTGTTCTTTTGCATATCAAGGAGAATGTTTTACTCTACCGCCAACAGTTTCATTTCCAGTTCATTTCTGGATGCCTTTAAAGATGTTACTTTTAGCCTGCAATCTACTAAACATTTTAGAACTTTAGTACTGTTTCCCTTACATGCAACCTTCAGAAGCTAAAATTATCCGAATCTGTTGATGCAACTTGAAGACATTTCATTTCACACTCCTGCCCTCCTTGCTCAAACACACCATGTACACAGGAAAGCTTGAACAGGAGACATCAAGCCAGCTAAGTTTTCTCCATGAAAGGAATGCAATCTATGCTTGATTTTTCTACTCTGAGTGTGGACATATTGAACATCAGAGCAAATTTTAAAATCTGACATTTTTCTGTGCTGAGATAAGGGTAACAAGGAAGAGTGGATGAGAAAGTGGAGTTAAACTGTTGCTAAAGCACCACCACCGAAACAGTCTTGTATTACTCAAAGAGGAAGAGAAGTTTATTAGGTATAAACATAATATGAGTCCAAGTGCTGAAATCCTAAATCCAGTTATTACAACTAACTGATATCATTCTGAGAAAGACCAATTTTTGTTTGCATTATGGAAGTGTACTGTATATCTTAATAGAATTTTAAGATCAGATCTGAAACTTCTGGTTATATAATATGACCTAATACACGGTGTAAACCAGAGAAATTTGTTTATTTGGACTACATCCTTCATTTTCAATCATTTAGTATTATTAAAAAGTGCTAATGCCTGAGCAGCTCGAGTCTGTGTTTTTCTGGTCTTAGAACTGCTGAATTTAGAATTTCTGAATTTGCATTGAATGTATTCTATGCCTATACCCCCTACAGCAATCACTGATGAAAACGACTGCAAAGTAGCAATTCAGATACAGAACCTCCAGTTGCAAAAAAAAAAACCCTGAATAAAAATATTTTAACAGTAATTTTGCTTGGATAATGACTGCCTAAATTTAGAGTATAACTTTAAAAAACTGTTTTCACTGAATATTTGTTACCCATAGAGGACTAATAATTAGAAAACAACTCACAAATTGTCATTCATAGGGAATTGTCCATCGGGAAAACAAAATGAGAAGTTTCTGAAATCTGCTCTTTCTACATATTTATTTATCCCACATTTGATTTAAAGACAGAAGATTCTTACTGAAAACAAACATCAAAATGACAACACTTTCTAGATGGTTTTGGGGTGGCATTATATGCAAAGATAGTAATTCGTCACTACAACTTTGATCTGATGCAGCCCAAGCTTTGGAAGCTTGCATCTTAGACATGTATTAGCCTTGAAACGAATGTGCAAGTTATTTTTGTATAGTAAATGTCCTTCTGTTGCTATGGAAACCAGATGTTTGATAATTAAACTTGCGCTGTAAATAGTTGTGTGCTGTCATGTGAAAGACTACTCTTCACAAGCTGCTGTACAGACAAATAGTTGAGCTTCTCATCTATTGAAAAATTGGAAGTAAATGGGGTGAAATAGCTGCCTCTGAAATTGACTTCAAAAAGCAACCACCTTGCTAGAGCATTTTAAATAACACTGGAAAATCTTTGGTGAATTTTGTGGTTATTCTGCAGGTCAGAACCTATAATTGCATTCCTTTTTTCAATTCTAGTTGCCCGTTATCGTCTACTCACAGATAAATGAACATGAACAACAAAAAAGGAAATGTAAACATTTTCTGCAGCTGAGAAGACAGTCATCAGGTTCAGCCAAAGCAATCAGGGACCTGCCCAGTCAAGAGCTCAAAAAATATTTTTAACTTTTTGTTGTATTAATAATACAAGTTCTGTGAAGCAAAAACTGTGTATTCAGCCTAGTGAATTTTCCTTACTGTATCCAATGAGTGATCTTTCATGTATTTGAGGGCAAGTGTTTTCAGAGGGCTCAGAAGTCAGTAGCTACATGGAGTGGAGGTAGCTGAAAGAGTGGAAAAGAGTGAGTTTTGATATGAAATATGGAAGACTGCAGAGAAGATCCCTTGTGCTGAATGACCAGAACTGGTCAGTCTCTGTGGAGGGAGGACAAGCAGTGTGCTCCTTCTGGGGGTCATGTGATATAAGGCCCAGACAGGAAGAAGAAGAGGAACAGGTGGAATATATCTGACTATGCATTTTCATGTCTGAAAAAACACAACTAATAAATATAATGGTATAAGGACTTGAAATTTGTGCTCCTAGTATCAACAAGGACAAAAGTTCCATGCTGAGGAACAAGGAGACCATCTATAAGTAATAAGACTAATGTAGATCTACACCTGAACAGCAAATCACAGAATCAGAGAATGGTCTGGGTTGAAAGGGACTTAAAGGTCATCTAGTTCCAAGCCCCCTGTCATGGGCTGGGACAACTTTCATTAGATCAGGTTGCTCAAAGTCCCATCCAACCTGGCCTTGAACGCTTCCAGGGATGGGGCTTTCACAGCTTTTCTAGGCAACCTTTTCCAGTGCCTCACCACCCACCATAAATATTACTTGTAACGATGAATTACTCAACCAATGTAGTAAGATATTAAAATAACCTTTGATAATATTGCTTTCACATTGAAAACAAGCAAGAGCAAATACAATTTCAGCTTTTCACTGATCATTGAAATTCTAATCAATGTTTTTTTTCTCTGACATTGTTCACCAAAATATTATTTTCCTGGAGTAATAGCATTGCTTAATCCATACACTCACAAATTTAATGATCACTCAAAGGATTTACCAACCTCCTTTAAATAAAAATTTTTTTTGTTTTGACTTTTATGCTTTAAATCACTTTTGAAGGTACACGACAGAGTAACGTCATTGTGCAATAAAAGTAGGCTATTTCAGATTTTATTGCTAGTTTAATTTGGTGTGCCTGAGAGCAATTCTGCTGTTGTCACACATGAAATGAAACTTGTACAGCAAGAAAACTTACTACTTGCTGAAATGCCCAATGTCAAGTAATCTGTAAACATGAAAATAGATTTACTCTACACACTAAACTATTTTTCCTCCAAACAGCAGAAGGGGCATTGTTTGAAGGAAAAGATCTTTAAAACTATAAATACAGCTTATGCTTCTTATCTCTAACTTGCTCTAGCTTTCCTCCTGTCTCACACTTACTGCCTTACTTTCTTCTCATTCCTCCATTAGATTTATTTGGTTTGGATTTTAAAACATTTTAAAGGTAAATGATAAAAATTATGTAAGAACATAGGAGAACTAAAGAATATGTTTAACATAAAATGTGAGATATAGTACCATAAAATTACAAGACATAACATGGCCACTGTCACTAACCACCATATACCTTACCTCCACTCCAAAATATCCCTTTTTGAGACAATCAATTAACTTTTACAGCAGGCGACTTCAGACTGTTATGTGTAACATTTGACTGGGAACAGAAGGCATGGAGCATAATTCTAACTCTCTAGCTTCATTATGAATTTCTCAAGTATTCCTTCTTGAGGTGTTACTTACTTGAAAAACGCTAGAAATGCATAGAGAATGATATCTTTTAATATAAGTGTGTTAAATTTACATTAGGCACCATGCAGGTCATCAGAAAATATGAATCAAAGCCTGTGCACTCACACTGGAAGGACTGTTTGAATTTCTCTGTGGGAATCCTACATACATTATTTCTCAAACTTCTAAGACCTACAATACCTTTATTTATAGCCACAGTTGTATTAGTAGCAGTCCAGTTTTGAGACATTTTCTACATGAGGTAGTTTTTTCCATGGCAGAAGTACATCTTTGCTAACCCCAAACAAACTTGTTCTCTCCAGCCTTGTCTCTAGGTTTAGCAAATAACTGTATTTCATTCAGAATAGCCCTCTTCTCAAAACGATTTTTTTTTTGGACAATGTTTGAGTTTACTTTGTTCAGGCACTGGACTGCCATACTGTACAAGACAACAGTGGTCCAAGTATAAGGCCATTTTTACCTGTAAACCCCTGAAAGCTTTTTCTATCACCAGACATGTTTGAAACAAATACAAGCCATTTCCTAAAGCTATCCTTGAAACAGAGTGAAACCAGACAGTAAATAAAAGAGAAAACTGAGAAACATGCTTTTCCAGAGAATACAGTAGCAGGGGGAACCTGAATAGTGACCTAACGAAACTTTAAAAGTCATGAAAAAGTAATCTCTGAACATAAAGTAGAATTGAATTCTTCACAAAGAAAGCAAATAGGGGAGGGAAAGCAAGTCAATGAATCTCATTTAGTCGATAAAGTATAAAGAAAGGAAGGCACTGGCTGCTATTTAATGCTACAGCCATTAAAGAACAGCAGTTATAGTGGCCCGCTTCTCCCCACTCAATCACACAAATCTTACTGCAGGAAAGATATTTATTTCCCCTCCCTACTGCCATCATACACTTCATGGAAAAAAATTAGGCCTCTCCTTTTCAACTGAAATTGTAAACCAAAACACATTAAAAACAAAGTTCACAGGTGCTTGTAGAATTAAATTTGTGATGTTATGTTTTCCACATGTAGTAACATATTAGGGTTTCATGCAAGGACTACCCACATCAAGCACGTTTATGATGTTGGTTGCAGCTTGTGCAAGTCTAGCTGTGTATGAAAGACGCAGAGGTGGAAAACCAGGTGAGAAACCTGCAGGTCTCTCACAGAATGCAGTATCTTCCCACGCAGTAAATTTCTGAGGAATGCCCTAGTTCTGCCTCTGGGTCTTTGGCAAATTTGGTTTCCTGGATGGCTCTGGTCTCAACACTTGGCTGACAGTGACAGAGAAGGAACAAAAAGCTTTCATGTGCCTTTTCCACCTCCATAAATTCTTTGTCCTATTACTGCTCTAATTCTCACTCTCTCTACTTGCAGACTCGGGTTATCCCACAGGGTCAGGTGTCCATGCCCTACTTGCCTGGGCCTGAAAGATGAGTGGCTCCAATGAGTGATGAGGTCTTGAGAGGCCTTCAGAAATTCATGCATTTCTGCATGAAGCTGCATCCCTCATGCTTGTAACCTGTGTGTGGGACCAACTAAAGCAATTGCTTATTATTAAATTCAGCACAGGACTGTTTCTGAGGTAATGTTTTCCAAGCGTACCCTCAGACCATCTTCAAAGATAGCTCCAGCAGTGGGATGACATGTAAAGGTGCAGAATTTCAAGAGTTGGGAACTGCTTCTGGTAAGAGCAAAAAAGATTCTCCAAAGTCTTTCACAGCATGCTGCAAGCTGCAGAACATTTCACAGGATCAATGGAAAGCATTGCTATTTAGCCATGTCCCAAAACAATCTAATGGGAAGCTTCCAGGAAACTGAAAGAGGAAAAACTCTGTCTTTCTAATGACAAACTAATGGCTTGTATTTAACACAATTCAGTGATAACAAAATACACATTGAAACAGTCTGAAGGCTTCAACAAGTAGGAGGTGTCAGGCAGCAGCACGCCAGCAGCGCTGCAGGGGAAGGGTGGTAGAGCCAAGGATTGTATTCACTGAAAGGGGTGTAGTCCCACAAAGCCCAAACAAGAGCCAAACAGCTTCAGAGACAGTTGCTGGGGGGTCCAGGACCAGGCATGAATACAGCTCATGGCGTGAAGCTCATGCCCCTCCAGGCTGCTTGCTGCCTCCCCTCAGCCGGTCCCAGGTGAACCACCTCAGAGCTGGCCTCCATTCCAAGCAACCAGGCCCCCAGGGGCAAAGGAGTTGGTTCCATCAGGCCCCCTGACAGCAGGAAACACCAAGTGGCCCCAAAAGAAGGTCAGGATTCCTATTCATTCCCTTCCAGGTAGGAAGTAAATCTGTCCTAACAGCAGTGGATTGGTCTGTTGAGCAGCCAAAGGTTGTGGACTTTTGAGCATTGTAAGGAAGGCTTAGGTAACAGTTTTGCTTCTAATTTACCATCCATGACTTCTGACTGCAATTTTAGGGTTCTAGGACCATGTTTTTTTGAAGATAAGCAAAACTGTGGGTTTTTTTCCAATGACAATTGATGATATATGTGTCTCTGCATTAAGAAGGAGCACTAACTCCAAGTTCTACCTTCCTCCCAACATACAGGATCTCAATAATAAGAGCTCTAAAGCTCAGACACTCTCCCAGGCTTGCAGACTCATCCTATCTTTCTGTCCCTCTTGTTTCAAATCATACTTCATCCCTGGTAGCTAGGAATGCATGGTTCAAACAACAGAAAGGAAGAACTTACGTGGGAGAAAGTCTGTTTGAGGGTTCTGGTGGTTATGCTCTTCTGGGCCAGCCACGAGACTGGAAGGAGGCCCCTGTATATCAGTCAGAATTCTGCCACTCTAAAATTTGTGTTTAGACAATAAACCTTTCAAAGAAGGTATTATCTTTTTATTATTGATCTCCATTTATGGCATCGGGGTGTACTGCCACCTATATAAAAGAACAGCTTATTTGTTACATTAAGTAGCAGTGAAATATTAGGCTTTTAATTCCAGAAGATTTTATTATATGCACTCTGAGCTAATAAGTTAAAGCAGTATATGAACAGTTGACAATGCCATACTTTTCATTTGTCTTTTGGCTAGACAGGGCTAAAATGTTTTAAGCTTGGCATTTATCACAGTAGAATCAGACTGTTTCATTATATGAATTTTCCTCAATATGCACAGGAAAAAATAATAATCTGAACAATGAACACAGGAGAAAATATGGAAGAGAGATCAGCAGCCAATTTCTTTTCAAGTCTGCTTTGGCCAATTCGCACAATCTGTTTTGCTCAATTCCATCGCCAAAAATCAGTCAGCCATCCTAAAAAAATCAATCAGAACCCAAATTTCTGTAATATTACTACTGAGTGAAAAATATGCACAATCGAAACAGCAGTCCATTATAACACCAAGTTCTGTGGGTTTTCAAGTGTGCTCTGGAGTGAGCTGAATGTCGTCATATACTCCCAAAAAACTGTAAAGCAATATTGCAAAACACTAATAAAGAGCCTTGTGTTTAGCCACTGTATTTGCTTATGAAATAAGCTGGTTAACTTGAGTACCACATCTCAGAAAACACTGAATTCAGAAAACACACAATTTCAAATAATCTGAGGTAAAGCATGATGATTTAGATTATTTTTCTGTTCAGTTGTAGCAGTTTGAAAAAGAATGCAATATTACTTTAAATATGAAGATAGTAGGAGACTACTCATATTGTTCCATGCGTGTCTCTGTCACCCCCATTGTTCAATACAGCAAGCAGCTGGAGACACAATAGAAGTAACACCAGGTATTTTGCTTGCATCTTTCCACATAAAAGTGCTCATTTAATGATGAAGAATGTGTTCATGCACTCATACAAACAGCATCTGTACATACAGTTGTTGATGGCTAGCAATGTTCCCTCAGATTACTTAGTAAAAATAGTTTACTGCTCCTTACAGTTCTGTTTTTCTTTCCATCTTAAACATGAAAATCAATGTAAAATAGACTAATAGACTGCCATGTGAAAATATTTCTAAAAACCTGCTTTTTATACTACTTTATTTTATAAACAGATGTAATATTTAATGAAAGATTCAGAGAGACTTTCTTACAGCCAACAAACTGAAAATTAATTCACTATGTTTAGTTCATTCCTAGTTTTATAACCTCATCCATTATTTTATTATTGTTGTGATAGGTAGTGACTTTTTATGATTTTGCCACTTAGAGGATATAAATTTTCATTTATAATTGCAGAAGAGCATCAGAACAGCATGGTTTAGAATTGCAATTATTGTTGACCTTCTGGAAGGCGAACTGAATTCTTGTATTTTTTTCCACAAGAGTGATAGTATCACACAAAATAAACATATTTTTGACAGTTTTTATTCTTTTTATCTATAAAGAAGTAAATTAAGACTTGGATTTCATAAACAAGTCAAGCTCATGTGGCTAGCCTGTAACATTTTGACAAAGCTGCATATGCTTGATGTTCTGACAAGACCATTCATATAGTGGAAAAGCATAGCCGACTCAGAGGAAACATATTCTTACCAATATGATGACATTTCCTAAAGTGAATACCTTGCCAGTCATAAAATAACCTCTACTTGTACCTTTGTTTATTTTTACTCCTTTGGATGTAATCCTCAAACTATGACTGCTTTTATGAGTTTGCAAACACTTGCACAATAATGATCTATATTTTTCAAGTGAATGTTCATATGGAGCAATAAAAAACCCCCAACAACATGTAGTAAATGTTCCTTTACTAGAAGGTGCTAAATCCCACAAAAATATAAGACTATTTTTACACAAGTCAGAAGATATTAGCTGTCAAAAAAAATAGAAAAGAAGAATCAGAACAGAGACTCAACTGTCCCGGTGTCATAACTGCAGCATTGGTCAAGGATGGATACATAGGGAAAAACACAAGAACAGCTTGTGCAATTCACAACTCAGAGACTTCTTTGACCCTACTACTGACACTTTTTGATCTCTCATTTCTGGAGTTAAAGCAAGTTTCTCTCTTAATTTAGAGTGAAAAAAATGAATGAAATATAGGTGTGGTTTGTGCCAACATCTGTAGCTCAGTAACTCAGTTTGAATTATTGGATAACTAGTCAGTTACTGAAATCTCAGAATGAATGTGTGGGCACAATCACATTGATTTTATACAAGAGCATTTTCTATGTAAATCAGATCTAATTGGTTAATTATATATTAAGAGCTTTGAACTGTCTGTTTTCAATCAACAGCACAATTTTCCCTTTTTCCAAACTATACTTAACTAAAACTTTGTGTAAGAGACTTGTTGACTATACCAATAAATTTATTGTTTAAAATGTTAAGCATTGTTTCATTCTTTTCTTTTTTCAAACAAACTTTTCTTAATTCTATCATCAGGTGGTTGTCATTTATTTACAGAAAAACCTACAGATCATAAAACTGGGCTGCATTTTCCTAGATACTTGCAAAATGAATTTTTTTCTATACTACAGCTTAGAGGATTCAGTAACATATAAAAATCGCCTGCTATGAGATTAACTGTTAGAAAAAAAAATATAATACACTACAGAGAACATTGTATGACCGATAGTAATATATTTTAAATATTTCTGTAAATTAGACAACATATAACAACAGAAGAAGCAGCTGCTTTCCAAGGAGATATGTATTAGTTCATATTCACCTTGTTTCTAAAACAAAAGGTACAAAACCAAGGCAAATATAATCATTAAAAAGCTATCTATTTGGAAAGAAGATTATTTAAATTATAAATGATTGCTTTTATTCTACAATAAGATAATTTTCTATACTTCATAGATATTTATTAATTGTCTTTTAATTAAGTGTCTATTAATTGTTCAGAAGAATGAACCTAACTAGAGAACGAACCTGGTTTTATCAAAAGAAGCCATGTTAAAAAAGCAGTTTTTCAGTAGATTTCTGTTGGGTTTGCCTCTTTTTAGATTTCCCAGTCCAGTATCTTACTCAGACAAATTGAAAACACAAGTTCTATTTAAATCATGTTGCTTATTTGTATCATTTCTGTTGGTGTACAAAGATTTGTATGACATGAGTATTCTTTTGATCTGTCAGAGACTGGAGGCATAATGGCTTGGAAAATGCACCGTTACTGCAGTTTATCTGTGCAGTGTTACCCAAGCAGACCTGCACATTTTGCATGTGTTCCTAGCTAACCAGAAGCTACATCACTTGTAGAATTTTAAGCTCAATCTAAGACACCCTAGTTTTTTGCAATTTTTACTAACATGATTCATAATCACAGTTGTCTTCAACTTATTGCAAGTGATTATACATATATATGTATGTATATGCAAATATATACATCTATGTTAAGAGAATTAGAGATCACTGTGATAGCAGAGTTTAAAAGACTGCAAAAGTTGGCCTGTTTAAAACTTGGAAGCAATACTAATTGACATTCATTGGCAATACACATTGCTAACATTTAGTTCTAATCCATTATTAATTATTTCTATATATATTCAAAGAAATAGTTTTAAAGAAGCTTGTCCTAAATTAACTGTGAGTGAAAAATATGATGGAGCTGATAGTCGTGATGGCTGCGGTTCCTCGATGGCTTCAGTGTCCAAGTTCAAGGTGGCTGATGCCTAGAGACCCGTGAAAAGAGATGATAGAACTGAGACAGGAGACTTCTTTCTTCTCCTTTCTTTGCTTGTGATTGCCATTTTATTTTCTCCAGTAAAAAGAAAAAAGAAAATTCATATACCCTTGATGTAGTTAAACCTACATTCACACCTCCAAAATAATTAAATTATATGTTCACAATTCATACTAGTCCATGTCTACGTGATATAAGAATTTTTGCATTGTTGCCTATTTTTTCTCCCTGAAAGGGCTAGGACTGAAAGATCATTGAAGGGAATTTAACAGTTTTTATCCATATGTGGATCTTATTTCATGGTTGGGACTAATGCTTTGGAAACTGTGCTCAAAAAAAAAAAGGAGGATTTTTGAGTAGTTGGTAAAATCTGAGATGAACAATTTGCTGCATACAAGCTAAAATAACACACTGGAAAATTTAAGTTACTTATATTAAAAAAAAAGACCATTAAAAAAAA
>VZRQ01010228.1:1015849-1053343 GCA_013397975.1 Machaerirhynchus nigripectus | reverse complement strand
AAAAAAAAAAAAAAGCCAAACCCCCAAACTTATAAAACTAAAACCAAATCCTTCTAAAACCATTTTGAAGTCAATGAATTCTAAAAAAATCTTTTTGCCTTTTTTTTTGTCAGAAGAATGAATTAACTAAAAATTATTCTGAATTTTTACCTACTTTATTGATCACTAAACTTTTCAGGGAATTTATTTTAATTGGAAGAAATAACAACTGAAACCAACAAGAAAGTGTCTGAAATAAAAATGGAAGCTAAACCAAAACGATTGTGTTTACCACATAGGTATGAGACAGAGATGTATTTATCACATCATACATAATGAATGTGCATCGTGTTTTGCGACTGGATTGTGAGTGGTACATATGAATTAGATGCACATATTCATATACAGTATGAACTATATATAACTTACATGCACACAAAAATATGAAAGGATCTTCATGAAATTTCTGGCTAAGAATTATCCATGTGTGTTGTATTCCAATTTATAATACATCTGTTACACCAGTTTGTCATGGCCAGCTATGATTTTCCTCATGGGTGAAAGGAAATGGCTTTTGAATTCAAGCATTCTTGCTACAAAAATTCCAGATGCCAATAGCTGCCTTGTCAAATGTTGCTTAGTTTTCCTCAGAAAAAAGCAATTCAGAGCCACTTGTAAACCACTCACACATCCTGGCATTTTGTTCCCCAGCAGCAGGAAAGAAGGGAGTCAATTGGAGGACCAGCAGTGCAGAAAGCGTATTTAATACAGCCCTTTCCTTGTTTCAGCCGCTTCCACTACAGCAGGAGCAAGTGGGCTTTGTAGATTGCTTCCTCTGTTAAAAAGTACTGGCCTTAATTGTGAGAGTTTTCTTTGGTTTAACTTTGCAGATTTTAACATCCTTAGTGGAAGGCAGAATCCCAGACTTGTTTTCCAGTCAAATTTCCTGCATATTTTTTATTTTAAACGTCGTGCACTGAGCAGGTTTTTTGAAAAAACTGAACAGTCAGAGACAGGATGACTTCAGTAGTAGGAATACAGCCCGGGGAAGGTACATAAATCTGTAACCTTGCTGTGCATAAAATTGCTTTGGTCGCTCTGCATCTGGAAAGACGGGAAGTTTGATCAGTGCAGTTTGAAGGAATGCCATCAGCTAAACAAGCTAATCCTGCACCTTAATTACCAAGTCATGCTGCTTTTCTCCAAGCAATCTTATCATGAACTTTTTAAATGGATATAAAAGCAGTGGTGAGGTTGCAAATACGACATTAAATGGAATGAAATTTCCTTTCACCCTCAAGAAAACATAGGGGTGACTCTATGAATCATCCCTATGGGCCCACACAGGCCACCTTCTGCTTCAGTAAGAATCTTAATGCCATAAACATTTAATCCATATGTTTCCTTCATGATTCATCCCTGAGCAGCTCCATATGTCAGCACTGGTCAGACGAGGCTTTTGAAATGCACGAGCAGAGCTGGTGACTAGCAGACAAACGTAAATCAGTTCCACGAGTTGTTATTTTCTGTTTACAGGCACATTCAGTTGGACTGCAGAATAACTGGGGAGAGAACTGCTGAAGAGCTCACTGGTGACATTAAAATGGGCAAGTTAAGGTTTGTCTGGATCTATAATATGCCTGCCTTACTGTGCTTCCATTGCAGGGCTGAGTATGAGCTTGTCCTCTCCCTTTGAGGACTCCTTGGCTGTGCTCACCCTGCAGGAATTAGGCTTGCATGTTGCATCCAGCCCAGCTCACCCACCTGGTTGTCTCACAAGGAATAATTCAGGCTGAGCAGGATCATTAGAATGCATCCTTCAAGTGGGTGATTTACAGACTGAGATTTTAAGGTTTACTGCAGCAGGTAAGCCTCCCTGCAAGGTAAACAAGGGTGTTGATTCTGGTATTGGTAATCTTGAGTTGAGAGAAAGGCCCAGTACGTGGACCTTATCACCACAGTGCCTGGTATGGTACAGTATTCCAGGCATTCAGCTCTGTGAGGCTCTTACGAAGAGCAAGGTGGGAAATCATTATTCTTGGTTTATAAGAAAAGCAATGAACCATGCAGAGAGAGTATGTGGCAGTTCACAGTTCCTTCTGGCTTTATTAGTCAGAAGTATCTATTTTCATAGAAACATGAATAATTTCTATCCTGCATTTTCCACAAAACCTGATTATTAAGGCTGTATTTTGTCCAAGTGAAAAAAAATATATCTTGAGCTCAGGAAAATAGTACATGTATGTGCATCTACAGTACTTCCCTAAGGAAATGAAGGCTTAATGTTGGGATCAAATAAAGTGCCCTTATCTTTATATATAGGTGTGCAGGCACAGGCATAGGGCTCACAAAAACATGCACTAACTTAGGAGATGCACAGGAGCCTTTTATTGGCATGTGGGACAGTTAGCTAAATGTGGATCAGTACCAGCTACAGACAACTGACTAAAGAAAAGCTGGGTCTTTATTCAGGTGTTGCTGTAGCAAGATTTTGCAAAAGCAAGATTTAATGTGAAAACATATACAGTGTGAAGATTCAGCTGACTCTCATAAATATTCATTAGCATTCATATATGAAAGACATTTGACCCACGTATATGCAGGACTTTTCACACTTCAATTTTCCCTGAAGAGGAAATCTTACCTACTGGGTCTATGGGTGAGGAAAACAAACATCAAATCACATTTTTATTCTTATTTATAAAGCCATCATATAATTTCTGTATTTTACAACAGGTAAAATTCTGTATTTTACTACTGGTTTTCAGTCCTCATCCTAACCCATATTTAAAATAGTTTTTGACTTACAATGAACTCTAATTGAACTACTGCTCAAAAGTTTGGATGAAGGTTTACAGCATAGTTTGTACCAACTAAATGTATTTCTGCAGGTTAGCAAGTTTTACATAGAGTTCTGTTTTAATAGAATAAATTGCTTTCATTCAAATTGATTGCATTAGAACAGAGAATCATCAGCACCCTGAGCAATTTTGTGGTTAAAAGGAACTGTTCACTTGTCAAGCACATACATTCTTTTCTTAAAAATTTTATATTGAAGGCTCCTTTCATCTACATACCAAAATTTAAAGTGGAAGAAAATTTTTTGCATTTCACTTAAGATTAGAATAAAAGTACTTTATGGTTGAATAGACTGACAAATATTTTGCTGATTGACTAATTTTATAGCTAGTGGAATACATTGATTGAATTATTCAAGAGATAACATGAACTTTCATACAATGATTGGAGAATTTATTTTAGGTCAGTGTTCAATCAAGACTTAAAAATAAGCAGGGAAGACGAGATGCATTTCATAAATTCAGTCTTGCCTGTTATAAATTTGTTTTGCCATTCTTCTACTACAAAAAGCCTTGGAAACCCTTCTTTTGTGACTTGAAGCATAGGTTATCTTTTGAAAGCAACTAGATAAATAAATGAACATGAACACTGCTATACATCTTTCTTAAGGAAAAATTATGGATGCTGATGGAGAAATTTTTTTTGAACATTTCACATCTCCTTTTTTCTTTATAAAAAAAATCACACATCATCTACAGTGAGTGAGGAAGATAATACTTCTGACCTTAATAACTAGTCCACCTTAGATGTTATAGCTTCCAGAGCAGTCTGAATGGCAAATGCAATTGAAGATACTCAAATGGGAGAACACAATTCAGCTGCATATTTTGGCTTGGCAGATTTTTCATAGTATCGCTTGTTATGGAAAAGTTCTGCATTTATACTAATGAATATTTTCAATGCAATTCATCCTGTAGTATCTTGCTTGTATGGGATGCAATATCTTCATATCCCAATTTCCAAGTAAGAGAAGTGTAGAAAGAAAAAAATGAAAGAGAAAATAAAATTACAGTAACCACAGGCAGAAACCCAGTCTCTAAGTAAGCATCTCCATATATGCCTATCTTCAAGTGATCTATTTAATTCCTTTAATTTCTCTATTACTGACTAAATTATTTCCAGAAAAAATTGTATACTTCTGGGATATATGAGGACAGAATGTTAATAAACTCACCTTATTTCCTTCAAAGGACAACTCAGGATGAAACTGTGTTCAAGGGTAGGCCAATTACTTATTCATATATATCCAGTTCTAGTTAAGACATGTTGGCTTCAGTGAACATGACAGAAAAAGGCAAAAGGTCAAAGCATAAAAGTGAAATTTTGATAGAAAGAAGGGTAGTAGAAAATATTTGTTCTTAAACTGTGTTTTATTTCTAAGTGTCCTACCACTTCTAAATCTAACTTTAAAAAAATACTGGTTTATTTTTAAAAAGATTGTGTGTTTTAAGCATTAACTAGTAATGTACCAAAAGTTCTTTCTTGGTATGCTCTTAAATTCTTTCTTGACATTTTATTACAAAATAAAAATGTCCCCTAAATTACATTAGCTTATCATGCTACAGGAAATATTACCCAGCAGCTGGTTTTACAGAAGGCAATAGAATTGTTTTATGCTTAGATCTAACACAATTTGTGCATACTTTGCACTGTGTCATCATGGCCAGGTAGACTTGTGGGATTCTATGTTTGAAGATGAACCTGGAAGGGATTAAAGGAACCACCACGGAGCTGCATTAAGTTCTTCAAGAAACCCTCAATATCATTAAAATACATAGCAGAAGGATAAGGCTGATGTTCTAGAAGACATTTCAAAATATCTGTGTTTTGTTTGGCAAGCTTTGACATATCGACTGCTGTCATTGTCAACTGAGGTCTTCATCTTTTCAAGATAATAAAAATACAACAGTTACAGTGTTAGGTAATATGCACGGATGAAAAATTAGAAGATAAAATTGTTTGCCCATTCTGCTGAACACTGTAGAGCTGGATTTTCTCAAAGCATAATAGTATAAGAGTAGCTATCAGTTCCACTTCAGTGGAACTTTAATGCTCCCCTCATTTAGGCAGAGTTTCAGCTGTTCAAGAATGAAGTTATTTAAGGCCCATCAAAAAGCAACAACCCAGAAGTCCTCCATGAAACCTCAACTTAACATATCCAAAATTTTATCTAGCATTTTATGTAAAATAATTTGAAATTTACAAAAATCCAAAGTAAGAAAAAAACTCCAACCAACAGAAAATCCCACTGATGTTACTGTGTGAAAACTTTATATAAAAGAAAACTTCTTAAGCACTAATCAGAAAGTCAACTTGCCGGTTGCCTGCCTGTAAAACACTTTTGTCAGATTCATCACCAAGAATGCAGCAGGGAAACTGCAGTCACTCTACAAGACAGGAGAAGCTAAGGAAATAGCTGGAAATAGCTTATTTGATCATTAAATTTCTACAAGCATAGGTGCTTGTCAACATATGTTATTTGATATACAGTGTCAACTAGTCAACTAATAAAAAGAAAAAGAAATTCAGACTTCAAACAGGAAATACGATGAGTTAAGACACAGAAGTATTAAGCCTGTGTTCTACTGTCACTCAGTGTGACAGAGCCTTGTAACTCTTTGTTGAGACACAGATTTCTGCCAGCAGGTCCCGTACTTGGATTCATCATGTTCTATTAGACAAGGGAGTCTGAGCAGAGTGCAGGCACAATCTCTCACAGCCCAGGCTATTAGTATCATCTCCTGCTCCAGTGAACGGAAATCTTACAAGCGCTCAGCTTTACTGCATTGCCCATGCTCCTCCTTGACATTTCTAGAGAACACAGGCTTTCCCTTGTCCACTTCATTGCTTTGCAATGGAGAAAATAAGTCTGGGTGCACAGACTCTGCATCATATTTGTTAATATAGTATTACTCTTTACACAAAACATAAAACCTGTTCAGTTAGAACAGTTAGAAACAAACTTTCTTCTTCAGCTCTTATTGAGGGTTTGGGTCCACACATTTTAGGATGCAAACTTTCTCTAAGCTTGTGAAGTATCTTCCTTTATCATGAACAGAGAGAGCATTGCTCAATACTTACAGTGAAACCCTCCTGTATTATAATATTATTTGTAAAGTCAGGCCCAGAGCAGTTTATTTGGGCACTCAGAGACTCTGGATAATAATCTCCCTCCTGATATGCCTCCTTCTGTCCTCAGGGCTTCTATGTGAATAAATGCCCATTTTCATTTCATGACTCACCAAAACACCTCCTGAGATAATTCTTACCCCGAGAAATAATGTAACCAACTGGATTAAGGAGCAAATATTTTTAAGGGAGATCAAAGTTGAAACAGAGAGATCAGGCATCCACAGTATCTCATTGAGAATTCAAAAATTGTACAGACAAAATCACTGAAGTCCATAATAGACTCAGTGATTTAGAAAGCTTCTCTCACTTCTTAGGATTATTTATTGTGGAAAAAAAAAGACTAAATCTGAGGTTAAGCAAAGCCATTTTGTAAAGTGCATGGAGATATTTTAATAAAAGTGGTGGCAAAATAGATGGATGCAGGAGAGGATGCAGAGCCAAGGGAAGGAGGAATAAATTAGAACAGGTCTTTGAACCAACAGATTATACAGTAATTTTCTAAAGTTTCTCAGGTGTGAGGGGTCCAAATCTTCTCCATTCAAATTTATCTAATGCTCACCATTTCCTCAGACATATCTGATAAAATTTGGCTAAAATTAGACCTCACTTGCGGAGTCTATCTTTTATCTTTCCATAACCTTGTGATTCAAAACTATGGAAATGTTCTTTTTAAAACTTAAAACTTTAATGAATAATATTTGTGAAAAAGCTCTATTTAGTTTTTATTTTCTGAAAAAGCTGGTCATTAAAGTACACAGTTTTCTGTACCAGAGTCTTATTTTAAATCATTTTGTTCATGTGTCTAAGCAAGCATCAAATAAACACTTGTACCAAAAAATACAACAAAGAAAAAGCAACTGAAGTAGCAGAAAATAGGGAGCCGTGTCAGACTCAAACAAGATGAATTAAGCTTTGTAAACTAAAAACTTATATACTGAGGAACGGAGTTCATAACTGGCAGAATTAAGACTGGACCATAAAAATAGCACATGTACAGCCTGTAGACAATTTGACGCAAACTATCTCTGTAATTTTGCTGCACAAAATGACAACATGACCTGTGGCTGTCTAAGGAAGGGAACAGTGATTATTTGTATGTGATGTAAGGGAGACATATCAGAATAATATAGTTCTGTAGTACACATTTCATAAAAAGAGATGAAAAAGCTGGAGAGAAGACAGAAGACAGTAACAAATATTACTTGTGGGGTAGAAAATGCATTTCTGCAGATGAGACCTACAGCTCAGCCCACTTAGCTTATCAAAAAAAGATATTAAGAGGTGTGTTGACTGCAACATATAACCACTTCAGAGATCACGTACTAAAAGTATCAGGTACTGTTCAGTCTAAGAGAAAAAGGCCTGACAAGAATGAGTGTTTAGAAGTTGATGGCCAATTCAAGTGGAAAATATCTCATAAACTGCTAAAAAGTTACTTGCCCAGCTATCAAAACAAAGTGTCACTTATAGCAGAGTTCTGAATTTTTCTAATCTTTATGTCTTCAACCCAACACAGGATGCCTTCGTGGAATAATTGTCTCAGCCAAACACAAGTTGTTCAGCTTGGTACAGCAAAAACAGCAGAAACAGAAACACAAATAAAATTCTTGGTTTTAAATTCTTAAAACTCTTTGGGATGCCCCCTAAAAGTCCTGGGGATTCATTCTCTAAGTTTCTCTATAAGTAGCAATTTCAGAGTCTTACTATGATCTGGGACTGTAAGTCTTCGTGTAAATCTTCTGCAGATTCTACTAAGTTTAATTATACTCTGAAGTTTATAAGAGTTTAGAAAATATTTTGAATATTCTGTTCTGTTGACATAGAACTGAATGGAAAACAGTTTGTTTTCCACTGAGCATATGGGCGCACTCCAACAGCTTAAAAAACCCAAACCTAAAAAACTAAAGACTCTGTAAAAAACACTGCAAATAAGATGCATGTCATTTCAGTGATTTTGAAATTGTCTTTGCATAATGATTATTCCAAAGTAATTCTGTTCTGAAACAAGAGACTATTTTACTTAGATAAGGAAAAACTACTTTGTTGTGCTAGCATAAAAATAAAGCATGGACAAGATGCAACATAGATCAGCACCAATAACATGCATATAGTTTTAAATCTAGTCTTTTAATGTCATAAACCCCCCCCCAAAAAAGATAGTGATCTTTCGTCTCTGAAATTTGGATGAGTTCAGCATGTTACTGTAGGATGTTTCAATCTTAATGAAAATATTATTTTTGACATAAATTTTTATGTTCTTCTGTTTAGTTGTTTTTGCAAAGTTTTAACAACAGACATCAATGTCTTGTCTTAAATTCTTTGTTTGAATTTAAGGGAGTTGTTTGAACTATTTAAGTGACCTTAAAATGAATTTCGCTCAAGCACAATAAAACCAGAAAAAATACTTGATTCTCCAGATATTATATTTGTCCCCCACTAAAAGCACTCTCACCTACCCCTGGTGTGAAAGCACATTTCAAAAACTGTTAAAAGTGATTGAATCTATAATCCCGAGAGTATTAGCCTGATGCAATTATTTCTATTGTTCAAATAAGATTATGACCACCCTAAATCTTTATTTTCAGATATTATCTGACATGTTCTACTTGCAAACAGAAAAGCCTTTTCCGAGAGAGCTACTGTGAAGGTTTGGCAACCTGGCAAATTTAGGAATTTAATGTATCTTTTAAAATAATATTTTGAAACAAACTATGATCAGTAACAATCTAATCTAGTGCAAACAAAAGTGCCAAACACTGCATTGAAACTCAGGTGCATAATGCTTTAAAGTAAAGTTATGCTTATGAAATGAAGATAATTCAAGTTTTCCTAATAGTTTCTTTGAAATTTCGGACCAACCTGTCCTATCCACATGAACATTGTTCACAACCACACAGTATGGAAACATAAGAACATATAATAAATGCTAGGCTAGCACTATCTAACTATATTGCTTATATTGTTGGTGACTGCTTCCACTCAAATAGCATCAATAAAATCTCTAGAGAACCATGAGGATCTGTAAATTGTCTCCGTAAAAAATACGAAGACTGTAGATAAGCAGAAAAAAAACCCTCCCATGGTCCAAGGAAGTCTGTCAAATTATAACCTTGACTGCTCATATCTGCTCCAGGTTGTTAAAAATTTAAGGAATTTAAGGAATTTAAGGTATTTAAGGAACGCATGACCACCTAAATAAAAGCCACGCCCCATATTTTTAAAGGGGGAAAATTCAACAAGGAAACACATAAATAGCCTAATATAGTTTTAGTGGCTGAACTTTAAATTTATTTAGCTAATAAATAAAGTGGAGTCACACAGGATCTTTGCTGTTTCAGGACTTTTCAACACTACCATAAATCATCTGGAGAAAGGGAGGAAGAAGCCAAGAGAAGACAAAATTTGCTAGTGATAGTTAGTTATTCAAGGTAATAAAAACAAGGGCAACTGAACTGCGGAAGAAATAAACTGATAATGAAATGGCAGATGAAATCAGTGTTGGTAAACACACAGTGATGCACATGAGGAAAAGCAATCTCAATTTTACATACAAGGTGATGAGCTCTGAGATTACGTTTGCCACACGGGAATGAGATCTTTAGAACTGACCTGTACTGAAAAGTTCCGTGAAAATGTCAGCTCAATGCTCAGGAGTAGTAAAAAAAGAAAATAGGCATTTACAAAAGGAAAAGAAGAACAAACAAAAAGCAAATACTGCGATGTTGTATGATATTGTATAAAGCTATCCTGCGTGTTCTTTGTGATTTCTACTACCCCCACAACATTCTCAGAAAGGAAGCAGGAAAAAATTAGAGAGATAATCATGGACCATCATAAAGGTTATTCAAATTATGACAGGAAACAGCTAGTAAGGGGTAAAATACATCCCTGTAAAGTCATATGTTACACTGAGAAGATAAAAAAGGAAGTACTAGTCCAATAAAGCCTAGGGAAGTCAAAGTGATGCAGCTAAAAAATAAACGACCAAACAAAATAGAAATTCTTCATAGCTCATAGCTAATCTGTAGAATTCTGACATGGGGATATGCACGATAAACCTTTACAGGAGTTTAAAAAGCAGCAGGAAAAGTTTATAGAAGAAAAATCTATGAAGGACTACTAATCAAAGGTATAATCTCTTGTGCAGGAATTCCTTTAAATACCAATTTGCTGAGGATTGGGAGAATAATAGAACCCATAAGAGCATTTTATCTGCTGCTGCTGGCACCTGAAGCAATGACATAGTTGAAAAACTGAAAAAAAAAAGAGAAATAAAAACCAGTTCAGATGCAAATGAATTTGGCCCAATAAAAGATATAACTGTTTTCTGTCTATTCTGTGTTGGCCCTTACTGGGAGCTGAGCCCTGCACAGCCACTTGTTCACTCCCACTGCAGTGGGATGGGGGAGGGGAATGGGGGTTCATCACTCCTTGTGTCTGCCACTCCTTCCTCCTCAGGGGAGGACTTCTTGCTCTCTTCCCCTGCTCCTGCATGGGGTCCTTCCCATAGCAGGAGGTCCTCCATGAGCTTCTCCAATATGAGTCCTTCCCACTGGCTGTAGTCCTTCACAAAGTGCTCTAGGGTAGGTTGCTTCCACAGCATGCAGTCCTTCAGGAAGAGGCTGCTCCAGGGTGGGTCACTCAGAAGGGTCAGAAGCCCTCCAGCAAACCTTCTCCAGTGCAGGCTCTCTCCATGGTCCCACAGGTGCTGCCAGGAGCCTGCTCAGGCGCAGGCTTCCCTTTGGGTCACAGCCTCCATTGGGCATCCACCTTCTCTGATGTGGAGTTGTCCTAGGGCTGCAGGTGGATCTCTACTCCAGTGTGGGGTCCTCCCTGGGCTTCAGGGGCAGAGCTGCAACACCATGGTCTGCACCATGGAGTGCGGGAGAATCTCAGCTCCAGCACCTGGAGTACCTCCTTTCCCTCGTTCTTCACTGTCCTTGGTGTCTTCAGGGCTGTTTCTCTCACATATTTTCACTCCTGTTTCGAGCTGCAGTTGCATGGGGTTCACTGTCCCCTTTTTAACTCTGCTACCCCAGAGGCACTACCACCGCTGCTGATGGGCTGGGCCTGGGCCAGTGGTGGGTCTGTCCTGGAGCTGGATGGCACTGGCTCTGTCAGACATGGGGAAAGCTGCTGGCAGCTTCTCACGGTAGCCATCCCTGGAGCCCCCCACTACCAAAATCTGCCTAGGGAAACCCAATAGACCATAGACCACACAACTAATCCCCATAGGAATGAAGTTTGAAGCACTGTGCTGTGTTCCTATGACCTGCCCAACCTACATCATCACATGGATGATAGCTCATCCCTGACATGAAATTTGTTTCCTTGATATTCTGCTGTGCATGTGTATTCACTGTTCTTTAGGGTTCAAACCCACTGGGATAAGCAATGTATCCCTATGTTTATATTTGCCCTGAATTTGATTATAAACATGGTTCAATAACATAGCAGATGAAGCCTAAAGTCTTCTAGTTCTAGGTCACAAATGCTTCATCATATGACTTGAAGAACTTGGTTTGCATCAGTGTGCATCAGTTCCCTCCCCCAAGTGCTGCAGACATTAAAAATTATTGACATTTTAACTTTTTTCTGTCACGCTTGATGCTGGATTAGATACTGCCTTTGCCACTGTAGCTTCATGTCAGATCAGATAGTATTTGCTCTCTCATCCCTGACACGAAGTCTTCATGAACTCCTGCCCAATTCTGTGGTTGATTTGGCCGTTGTCTGACTGTGGGTCCCTTTGAGAGTTTTGGTAGTGTGTGCAACGCATCAGCAGTGATGAATCTGTGGCCCTATGGATGTATCCCTGCTGCATCCCATTTTCTGAGGAATTTTAAGTGAATTAGGTACCCAGCCCAAATTAAGTTTCAGTTGGTTTTATTTCTTTTGCCACTGAAAAAAAATATCATTTTGTCCTCTTTTAAATGTTTAAATCATCAGCACTAATAGAGAAATAATACCTGCCAATCATAGACCAAATAAAACGTAAATATCCAAAGCAAAACTTCTAAATACTCTGTGAGTTGCAAGTTGCTGGTGCAGATAAGTGAGAAGATATCTATGAAATAAATACATACAAGCTATAGTAATTTGCTAGACATTTTGCTAGCAGGAACCATCACTTACTATTTATTAAGTACATAGTCTGGCACATAGGTCTATAATGCACAAAATCAGAGTCTTGAAGACTGCTGAAGATGACACTGATACCTTGTTTTAGTGATATTGCATTTAACCAATTTTTGACAAAGTTAGCGTCCCAGCCCAGAGTGCCTTTGATGAATGCCTGTTTGTAGTGTTTGCATTGCTCAATTTCCATGCTTGAGAACAAAGGTGGTATGTTATATTCTGTATCAATCAATCTTATTTATTCATCTTTATTTGCTGTGTTACCTAATAGAAGCTTGAAGGCAGCAAGAAAAGCAAAGCTAGATAGGGTAAGTGTAGGATTTAATATAGTAGAGGAAATACATGAGGACCATCAATATAGATGAGAGGAAAAGTAAACCCTGTGTTGGTGGCACTGAAGCCCAAAGAAAGATTCATGGATAAATTAAAGCATGCAACTAGAATTTTATTTAGAGTGTATTTTAAGAGTGGTATTCAGAAAACTTTACCTGGAGATAATATATCTCTTTTTCTGTTGTAAAAATTCAAAAGAATTTTCCTGAAGGAAGATACCTAAACCAGACCAGGACTGCTTAACTATTGAAGACAGACCTAAGTGCCTGCATCTATTAATCTTGACCACTTTTTCTGACAGGTCTTTACTCACCCTTGTGATTATTTCCCCATGTGTCAGCTCTACCTAAACAGCCTGCAGCCTACAGGGACTCAGCCGAAGTCCTCCTGCAGGCTGACAATGGAAGGAGCTGCCAAGCCACGGCAGCTTCCCAAGGACACCAGGAGCTGCTGATGCTCTGCTGCAGCATCACTCCTGCTCTTTCGACAGGGCTCTGCCTCTTGGATGTTTATGGTTGCCTCTTTGCAGAAACACCATCTTTCCACAGTGTTGGAGAATAAATGAACGATTTTCTAAGAAACTGCTGAAACCTGAACAGCTACTGCTCCTCCTCTCCTCACCCAGACATCACCTGAGCAGAATATCAAATTGTACCTGGCCAGAATATGAGGCTTAAATAAGTTCGGTGTTAGTTAAGACTCTAAAGAATATTTCTCCAGTTTTTAATTTTACAGGTGCATTACAATTTTCTGTCGCAGTGGTTCTGGATGGTGAAACACCACGACCTTCCCAAAAGCGCCTCTAAGGAGGCCTCTCGGTGCAGCCAGCACACTGCACACACACGTACACACACACCAGATAGCTGGGGAAACAGTCCAACGAGGAATGAGCAGGAGAGGCCTTCGCTTGGGTTTCTGCAGGAGAGATTTTAATGCATCTGCACTCGAGCCAGGTCTCAGACAAATCCGAGCAGCACAATGGGAGAAACTCTGAGGGTGTATCAGGTAACAAGGGGTGTAGTGGCCAACGGAGCCAACCAGGGAGGCAGAACTGGGGTACATTAACATAACAGAACAGAGCATTCTGGGGGGAGCTTTTCAGTCAACAGAGCTTCTGTGGGAAGCTGAAAGGAACCTAGGACTTATTCTACCATAGGACTCCTTTTGTTCCTTGTCCAGCAGGACCACCGGTCTCCACAATTTTCAATGGCCTTAAAAACCCTAGCCAGATGGAAAAAATTAAAATTATACACCAGTCCAGGCATTTCTTAATAAAATCAAATATGATTAAATTAGGGCATTTTCTTCAGCTCGATGGTGGAAAAAAGACTACGGCTAGTGGAGCCAGTTGAAGGGCAAGGAAGGGCTTCCACACGAGAGCTTGAGACACTTTCTCATCATCATTACATTGTCCTAGTTCCTATTGCAGCATGGAAAAAGATTCAGAATTTAGCAAGAACAGGAATGAGACAGCCCCACATGTTGAGTTTGTCACCTGAGGTTTCTGGCAAACACAAACCAACACTGACTCATCCCCGAGTGCTAACACAGACGAGGAGCCCAGGAAGCTCTCAGTGACCTTTCCAGTCATACTTGGCTCTGGTGCTGTGCACATCTTGGAACAGACTAGGGCTGTATTTCTAATTTGGATACAAGTAAAAATAGGTCTACCTTGAAAAAATCCCAAGTTTAAATATATAGTTTGGCAGAATAAAAACGGAAGACCTTTCATTTGCTTAACTACAAATACGAACACTAGCTATAGGAATTTCGTTTTCATAAATCCACATTTATAATTGTGTAATTCTTGTAAATAATATCAAACAAATTTTGTGACAAAAAAAGCTCCTAAAGACACCACAAAGAGAGGTGGAAAAATAAGGGAGAAAAAAAGGCACAGAATGGAGTTTATCAGAGGAGTGAGGTGTGAAACACCCAAGCCAAAGTGAGGGAGGATTAAAATGGAGGTGTCTCTGGGCAAGTTGCCTAAAAAAGCAACTGTTTATGGATAGTTGTATACCTAACAAAAGAGTAAAAACTCCTTTGATTAATCAAGGTTTCCTAACCACAAAACCAGATTCAGATAGAGACTTTCAAACAATGCTAAAAGGAACTAGATGCTGAACCTTTAGAGGCATTCAGGCTTCTTTGAAAATACAAATCATGGTGTGTACTGAGAGACTTGAAAGGAGAGTTACTGATGAAATATGTAGAGATTAAAACAAAAAGTAACTTTCAAAACTTTGAATGTTCCCTTGGCACCAAAAGCGAGCTGTAGGTAGACTAAAACCACTCAGTACCATAATCAAGTCTTGCCAGTATTGTCAGAAACTAAAAGGAAGTAAGTAACACACACATCCCTTGCCAAGGACTAGTGTGACTGGAGGTGATTTTTTTAGTGATTTGAGATAATAACTGATAATTCCATTTGGCCAAAAAAAGCATAAAGGCAGAAAACAGGCTTCAACTGTAAAAACAGTCTTCCTGTTCTGAGGCTTTTCAATGGCTTAACAAGATTAAGGAGTGAAATAACCATTGCTTAAACCTCTAATGTATTTTTGTAAATTGGCAATAGTTTCTTTAGACATGTGGGTAATCCTGAAGCTTTTATCAGGCATGAAGAAAAGCAGAAATAAAAAGATTTCTTAGATTTATAGATGAGAAAAAAATCATTGAGCTGGGCACAATATATGATGTGGAAGTGTAAAGGTTATTGAATCCACTTCTATAAAGAATAACATTAATCTTCAGTATAACTGCTTTGAAACTAACCCAGACATTGTGTCTAACATGGGGACAGTTACATTATACAAAAATATTGTTAGGTTAAATACTACAATGGCACTCAATACTAAATCTTACCATTTGTTTTTATCTCAGAGAGTAACATTATTTTTTTAAAACAAATTTCAAGGATTTCAAATCCTAGGGAGTGCCATTATTTTCTAAGATGTTGCATAGATTTCAAATTCATCAGAATTTCCCATGTTCTTTCCATCTGAAAACCTGAATAAAAATGCAAACAAGTCTTACCTTGAAGAATTTTACTTTAAATAATGAAGAAACAAACAAACAAGAAACAGATAATGCAATAAGGAAGTTCTCTAAAAGAAATAATTAAGCCAAACCAAATTAAACCCAAAGCCAACATTAAATTTTCCACTGATTAATAATAGTGTTGTTATAATCACTGCAAATGCAATGTATGGACTTAGTTAAAGTATAACTCTATGGTCAATAACTACTAGATGTCCATCTATAAGTTTCTAGCAGAAATTTTCAGAATTAATTTGAGGCATCAAATCTTGAAACATATTATTCCTTTGGTAATTGTAAACTTAGAGAATAGTATTGACTACAAGGACTACAAAGGTTAACAAAAAATTATAAACAGTTTGTTGCTGTCTTGATTTTTTCTTTACACCCATATTACACCATTGTCTTCAGACAATTTATATGAAGAAAAGTTTTGGGCTGACATCCTACCCTGCAAATTTATTAACTTAGCTAACCACAAACAAACAAAGCAACCCCCTCTTGCAAGTTCACACCTGTAATCCAGACCATGTCCATGCTGTCAGAATCAAAATTCTGCTCCACACTATAATATGCAGCCTATCAATCCTAATTCTTAAAAAATGGCACTTCCCTCTTCTGGAAAGTTTAGCATTGCCATGACATAACAGTTGCTGAAGGTGTTTGATAATTTCAATCTCCATACACATTATCACAGGCTAGCCCTTAATATTTTCAAACATAACTACCATTAAAAAGAATCAAGGTTTTAATTAGTTCTTCAGGAAGATGTGAAAATCTAGTCCTTCGATATGTAAACGCAGAAGGAAGGTCCAATCTCCCTGGTAGATACTATATTCAATAACGGGGTCCTGAAGGAAAAAATATAAGTTTTTTAAAAAGCAAGTTGCAGAAATTTTACATCTTTCAGATGATGGGATCTTTTTGCAAGTGATATTGAAGAATTTACAAATATGATCATTAACCAGTGGGGCTTTTTTGTGGTTTGGGTCCTTGTTTTTATACTAGAGAGAAGAGAAACAGGTAAAACCTATAAGTGTTAAAAGAGAGCATTGCCACTCTGTCAGAGGTCTATATGGGGAAATACAAGAAAAAAACCCAAAACAAACGCAAAACATTTCTTGTTTGACAATGTCTGTGCTGTCTTGACCACCATCTGTGTAACTACAATCTTTTGTGGTATTGTCCAAGAATATATCCCAAGAGTGAGTTGGCACTCTTCACCTCCCTGAGAAACACTCTGGTTCTACTCCATGGCTCTGCCACCTTACAAAGGATATAATTTCAGCTTTAGTTAATGTGTATATATGAGGACCAGAATATGGTATTGTTCTGGGAGGTTGTTTTGTTGTGATGTCTTATTTCTGTGCATAACATCACCAGAAGGTGCATCATGCAAATCACACAGCTCTTGACAGAGAGTTTACACTTTTCTTCATTTCAGTTTCACAGCTTGAGATTTTTAGGTCACCTGGAGTTAAAGTTTCTTTCAAAGTAACACTGCAGACATGGTGGACAAAGCAAATTTCTCTTAAATAAACCTCTTCTGCCTCCTGTTTGCCACAAGTGGAGAGCATCAGGCACCTGAGAGCTTCCTTCTACATCGACGTCAGCTCAGAGGAAAAAGTGCTCTCAGCAGAAGCTTTCCAAATGTTTCATGTGAATACTAAGAATCATGCAATCTAACTACATCCCTTCTTAAAACCACACCATTATGCAACTTTTTTTTTGCTTTCTTTCAGAATTCTCTTGAGTCCCTCCAAAAATCCTACCATTTCTTTACACTTTTTTTTTTAATTAAAACATATTGACAAGAGATTGGGTTCCTGAACATTTCTTGACAGCTAGTTTTTAAAGAGCTGAGAATTTAATGGTTTTATGTCCTCCACAAGCATTTAAATGATGTCAATAAGTAGCAGGGAAGTGGAGACAGCAGAAGTTGATGCTGATGTGTTTGTACAGTATCCTTCTGCCTAAAGAAACTTCATCAAACAGGCACTAACAGGATCAATTCACCTGGTTTGAGCAAAAAGTTTTTGAGGAGCAGTTCCAGGTGTCTATCCATTCATAACACTGATTACTCCTCCCATAAAAGTTCAAATCAGAGAGAGGTGAAATAGCATTTTAGGTCCATTTTTATTAAACTTTATCAAACTTTATCAAACTTTTTTTTTCCACACCAGTTGCTCATAATCTCTTAAAAGATTAGTGGAGCAGTCTTTGCCATGTGATAACTGACTCTGGCCATGAGCAATTAGAACCCTATTATCATTTACCAGTAACACTCTAAAATCCTGAGAACTTGTAGCATCACTTTTCCCCCATGATGTAAGAATGTAGGAGAATCCTAACTATTTCAAATACTTTTGGTATACATTTTGGTCCAGTACAATTCCTGCCGCAAGCTTATGCTTTTTTTCTGTAATCACAACTTCATATCAAAGAGAAACTAGCAAGTGTCAATCTCACTATTGATATATCATCTGCTTTTTAGATTTGTACATCGGTGTAGATATACAGGAAAAGTTATTTTAATCTTTCTGCCACTAGAGCAGTTTGCTATAGAATGATGGTCACAAATCATCTTTAAAAATGAAACTGATTTTTGTTAAATAAATTGTGATGTTGGTAGCATTACCACTGCACAGTGAACTAAGCCAATTTTGATCTCTTTTAGTTAATGATTCTTTATTTACCATTGGTTTTCATAGAAAAGCCCGTATGAGGTGGGTACCATGAAAGTTCATGATCTTTGATCACACAGTGAAAAATAAGACCTTGAAACTTTTAGTTGTGGCAGGATGTAGAAGACATGGAAAAGCATTCCTTTATAATGCTGACACTTTTTATCAGTTTAAATGCCACATTAGTATATTTTATGTGTGTTGCCTTGAATATACTGCCAGATTTCATAGATCTATTATCTGTTTTCAAGGCATGCAAACATCAAGTTAATCATTTAGCCATCTCACACTATCAGTCACTTAGTGACAGCCGGCGTTCTAACGTTCATATCTGCAGACATTCACTCTCTCTGCAGTGTCAAGTGAGTCATACAATAATGGTTGGACCTCTAAGTACTTTCTACTGGAGTCTAAGCATTAAATCTACTGAAGGTGACCTTGATATAAGAGTTCTATTGTTGGCATGCATATGTATTCGAGGAACACCGCGTCCTCTTTCTAGAACTGAGGATTTTGAGGATTTACAACTTTTTAAGAATTAAACGTCTGAGGCTTGTGAAGATTCAAATCATATAAGCATATAAGCCTTAACAACTATTCCATTTCAGAATTAGAAATCAATAAAATGAGACAAATTAATTACAGAATTTCAGATGCAAGTACTTGAAATTACCATCAATCTATGTCAAGGTTTAATCCCAGCTGACAGCTAAGCACCACACAGCCACTCACTCCTCCTCCAGTGGCATGATGGAGAGAGTCAGAAGTGTAAAAGCGAGAAGACCCCATGGGCAGGCAGATGTTCAGGCATCTCCAGGAAAGGAGTGCTCCATCACATGTAATAGTGACTTGGAAAGACAAATGAGATCACTCTCAATGTTGCCTCCCTTCCATTTTCTTCCCCCAGCTCTATATGCTGAGCGTGATGCCATTTGGTGTGGGCTATCCCTTTAGTCAGTTGGGGTCAGCTGCCCCAGCTGTCCCCTCCCAACTCCTCATGCATCCCCAGCCCACTCGCTGGTGGGGTGGTTTGAGGGAAGGAAAGGCCTTGGCTCTGTGCAAGCCCTGCTCAGCAATAACAAGAACATCCCTATGTTATCAACAATATTTCCAGCACAGACCCAAAGGACAGACCCATACCAGCTACTGCAAAGAAAATTAACTCTACCCCAGCCCAAACAGCACAGTGCACCACATTAGGCTCTGTTTGACTGCTAACAGGATCTCAAATTGTGCGATTGCATTGCCACTAGCATCGATTTACATCCTGTAATTTTACCCACAAATTTTAAAATTCAGAATTTGATTTTGTGTTAATGGGCTGACCCATTTCATGTCAACACTTCCAATTTCTATTTTATTTCTGCAATATACATTTCTCTAACATCATTGTAAATGGCGTTAGAGAACTGATGCTAGCCGCAGACATTTAAAGAACTCTTCAAGTCAAAACCTAGTCAAAGTCCTGAAAGGAGTACTACAAATGAAAAGACTTTCATTTAGTTTTTGGAAGGGCCATAAGACTAAACTAGAAAGCTTCATAAGAAAATTTTTTTGTTTCAATTTTGAAACAATTGAAATACTACAAAAAACAATCACATGGAAAGAGAAGGATCAAAGTATAATTTAACAGTAAAAAGAAAAAAGGAAATCAAGGGAAAAATGTGAAATTTCCATTAATTTCCAGTAACCTAAATGTTGTTATGGTGCAGAGAACACAGAGCCACCATTCATTGATTTTCTTTCAGTGAGTAGCATTAACAATGCTATCCCTTTAGGGCAAACCACCAAAATGTACAGAACTTCAAGTTCATCTGTGCTAAGGTCCATAGACACCTAGCAGCATTTGACCCAGGAGAGCCCTTTGCAAATATTAGTCAATAAGCCCAGACATTCATTTGTTAACTTTATTTTAGAAAAGAATATGTTGACATATATTGAACTTCTTTCTCCTAGGTATCTCAACTCCTGCGTAAAATTCCCCACCAGAGTATTTTATAAGTCAAAATATTGATGAAATACTTTTATGCTCTTCTGCATTTTTTTCCTGGATATCAGCTTTTCCGTAAAAGGACAGTGAAAAGCAAAAGTTTGCTTGCTTTTTGTTTCCATGGCATTCATGGAAAAAAATAACATTAATATCTGCTAAAGTTTTGAGAAGATAGAAAAGACGTTGGATATTGTGACCAAACATTCAAAGTTTGCAAGTTTTTTGGAGAGTTGCAAATCTTCCAAGTGTACTTATTAAGTTACTATTTCTGAAATTGGCATCTTAGTTTGCCTCAATTGGTACTGTTAGAAGTTGAATCACATTGCGTTTAAACAAGTATTCAGATTCAGATTTAAAATGCATTGGGTTATCATAGTTTTTTATTCCTTTGGTAAATGTCCTCTCTGAATACAGACAGCTCCCAGAAATCTCCTTGAAACTGTGGGATATTTAAATCTAGGCATTTGACTCACTGAATAGATTAATCGAATCCCTGAAGCAACACGCATATGGATGCAGTAACCCCTTTGCTAATTTGCTCAAATGCTCTCTATGCTCACCATCAGTGCCAATGTCTCTCATTTAAATCAAATAAAATACCAGTGTGTTTCTTAGGAGAGAAATTTGTGGTGCTTAAGCAACAAAATAAATCATGACTGAAAAGCTATTTTGCTTGCTGCTCCCCAGCATTAACTTGGAATAACTCCTGGATTCAAAGGAATCACTGTTGGATTGGGAATTGGATTCCCTGGATTGGGAATCACTGTTGCTCTAGTGACCCTATCTGAAACGTTCTAGACAATCATAAATGGCATAGACAATCTTTGGAAAAATAATGCTTTCTCAGGAAAGCATCATACGTTTTTATTCCTCCTTTTCTCTTCCACTATTCCTTATTTCTTTGCCATGAGCTTTTCTGATGCAGCACTCCTCTCCACAGCCAACAAATGGAGGGAAAAATATGGTATACAGAGCGAAACTAGTTTCCTTGGTCACGTTCTTTCCTCAACATTTTTCAGCTTGTAATGTGTTTTTCTAATATACCACAAGATCTTCCAAAAAAACTTTCCACACTTTCCTGGCAAAAAAAAAATACCATATACAGTCCAAAAATGGTAACATCACTGAGCGACAAGAGGAAGAATTTAAATTATAAAAAACCTGCCAATATGAACAATTAATTTTATAGTGCATACTTAGAATATCAACATGAAAAACCATTTTCCACTGAGCATTTAGTACTTTCATTGCTTTAGTTAGTATGTGATTTCTTTTTGTGGTATATAAAGATATGGCCCTGTTTATATATTTAAAGAGACTGCAGGTCACATAGCAGAAGTAATCCATTCCAGAATTTCAGTAGTAAATACGAAATACTTTCACATTTTACTTCCCCTCATCTTTTTTTTCTTTCCTGGATGATCTGATTTATTCTTTATAACTACAGCAACAAAAAGATAGCTGTGTATATATAACTGTAGAAGGAAATAACATTAGCTAATTAGCTAATAATTAGCAGTTATTGATATGTACTGACACAGTTCAGTTTGAGGCAATAATCCTCTTTGATCTTCAAGCTGAGAAAAATCAAAAGCTCAAAGGTATCAGTGATGTGCCTGCTGGTAAGTGAGGATATCAATCATGTGTCAAGACAGAGCAAATAAGAAAGGTACACAGTGTCCCATGGTAGGGCTATGCAGGTACTTCCATATGCAGCACTACAACACCTAAAAGTAGCTCTCAAAAAGGCCAAGAGAGATTTGTCAAAGATTTCAATTCTACAGTTCAGTTCTAAAAAGTACTTGGAATATTACAAGGGCACCAATAAGTGTATTTTCAGGGATTCAGAGATGTATCTGCTTCTTACAAGATCACGGACAAAAATCCTGCACTGGTATGACAAAGTGAAAGCAGGTTAGTGTATATTTTCTTGATAGGAAAGCCAGCTTTTACCCTCTCTAGTTTTTACCACTGCAGTTAATTGCAAGATAGAGGCAATGAGTTAGCAGGCATGTTACAAATGCAAAAGACATTTTAAGTTTCGTGAGTGAATTTGAAGATCTATGGAAACAATAAAATTCATGTTTAGCTATCCAAATTTATGCTCAAAGTTTTGTTTCCCCAGATGCATATTTATATTTTAGATTTTTTTTAAAAAAGGAAGCCACTCAGCAAGTGCTACATTCCAGTGATGGCACATGCTCACTGCTAAGTGCATGATTAAGCAGCCTGCAGTATGGAAAAACTGAGTTTAATCTTCTTAAAATGGCCTACTTTTTCATCTGCTTGGAGACCATCTGGGTAAACTGGCATTTGACTTTAAAAAACCCCAACTTTGTGTAAGACTGTAAAACAGCACTTGAGTTGAGAGCATGTCTTAATTGCCTCTTGCACTTTGATCCTCATTTACCAACAGCATTGTCTCTCCAGAACAAGATGTGGTTTTTATTATATCCCTGCCACAATCCTTGTGAAGTTGAACCAGGCTCTGTTAAAAGACCCCAGCTTGCTTTGACTTTGCACCAAGCTGTCCAGGAACACAAAACTTCTGTGATGTAGGATAGCCATCTCATCATGTATTAAATGGCCCGGCCTGAGTGACCAGTCAGGGTAGTGTCATGCTCAAGCCGCTATACGTACTTCATATTGGAGTGGTCTCACCTTTGGCCAGCCTGAGATGATCACCAAAGCCAGCCTGGGTATGTTTATAAAAGATAAATTTGATATGGATATATTTGTGTCCTTCACCTTATCATAAAAGAGGTTACTAGAGTCACCTATAATTAAGGCTGGAGAACAGTCATCTTTCTAATATCCTGCTTTTCTATTACCTCTGCCCACCTTCTGTGAATGAGACTGGGAGATGTTAGACCATATAAAACAAATCTTAACAAACTTATTTCAAAATGATCAAGGAGTTTTGTGTTTTGAATTACTGGAAGGTGGATCTGTCCCTTTAAACAACGTTACGTTTAACAATCTGACCAAACCTAGCTGTGTGGGGTCTGGGGGAATCCATTTTCATACATAATCAATGCAAACTTGATATAGTTTGACAGAAAAAGAAAGGACAGAAAACTCTGTATTCTCAGTAAGGATTTTCAAACATCTGACCTGTCTTGTTTTGACCTAATTGCACATTTGTAAATCCCTAGGTTTAAAATATTTATTACAGGGTTAGAGTGGCAAACCTTGAGTTGCCTTGAAAAGTTTCCTAACTCTGTATTAAAAAAAAAACCCCAAAATTCAGACACAAAACCACCTTCCAGTTGTACTCATAAAGGTCTGTCCTTTTAAGAATTAAGACAAAAACCCCAATTAAATTTCAAAGAGGACTGACACTGTGCCATAGGTGGGTCAATTTGCACCAACACCTTAAGAATGGGATTGAGAAGGAAGAAATAAAAAATCTGATTAAAAATGTAAATCATGTAAATGGGGAAAGGAAAGATAACTGCAGGAAGAGCTAGGGTTACCTACATAATTAAAAGAAACTGACACCAGAAAAGCTATAACTGAATGGGAAGCCAGAGAAAATGCACATAGTTAACGAAGAGCGAAGGAGAGATAGAGCACAGCTTAAGTAAGAAGCTAGAGAGATTTACTCAGTAACAACACTGGGGTTAGGATGGGGTTGGGGCAGAGATTTACACTGTCAGTTTGGAGATTATGGTTGATGGAGAGAGGTAAGAAAAGGTGAAGAGCAAGGACAAGTTAAAAAAGCTTTTCTAGGAGAGGTAGAAAGGAGAGGTGCAGCAAAAAGTTTGTCTCACAGAAGTACTTTGTGATCAAGAGTTAGGAGTCCTTAACAGCAACAAGGGTTTTCCTGACTATAATCCCCATCATCTTCTGTCTAGCAGTAACTTTTGCAGTCAACACAAGCATGCAGGTTTTGCTAATATTGGTGTATCAGAGAATGATTGCCTATACTAGTCACTACTATGTCACTTGAGGTGAGAGAAGACTTGCAGCAGTGGATGAAAAATCACCAATCCATGCTCAGGATCCATCTGTGTATCAGTATGTTACAAGATTACATGCACTGTCTTTTTCCTCCAGTTAGTTTTCCTTAAGGCCAAGATTCTGCATAATGTTCAAACACTAAATTCTAGCAACATTGAGAAAATAAGTTTTTCAAGAAACTGAGCTTTTAGGTAAAATTGTTACATATTATAGCTCTACAAGATCAAATTCACTTCATGACATAGACCATCCTTAGAAGATGAATCAAAGTCTATTATAACAAATACTGTTGTCTGTAGAACTTCATTTGAGTTCTCAAATTAAAAGGTCAAATAAGTAGGCAAGACAAATAAATTCTGGGGAGGGAAAAAAAATCTCTATGGGAAAAAAAAAAACCTACAGAAAAAAAGAGACTTCTCTTTCCCTCAACCGTTTTGAATATCCAGACATCATAATGTCTGATTCTGCAAGAAAATTCTTGTGTTAAAATTACTTTTTCCAGGGCCAACTTTAAGAGAATAGCAGTGCATAGAGAGAAATAATTAATTAACTGTTTTCTAGGTTTTCACATAGTCACAGAATGCTTGAGACTGGAAGGGAACTCTGGAGGTCATTGGGTTCAACCCTGCTCCTGCTCAAGCAGTGCCACTTGGAGCACATTGCCCAGGGCCATGTCCAGCCATCTTTTGGGTATCTCCAAGGATGGAGAATTCACAGCCTCTTGCTGATACCTGTACCAGGGCTCTGTCACCCTCTCAGTAAAGCAAAGTTTCCTGATGTTCCAGAGTCATTGCCATGTCACAGAGTGCTGTCACCAACTCCTGGTGCTACCTTTGGTGACGCTGAGAACATACCGCAGAGGGAGGAATATTGATGGTGGCCGGCTCACAGAGGAGATAGATAGCCCAAGCTATCTATAAAAGTCTGACAGGTCAGTACACATGTGAAAAAAGGCAGGGAGAAATGACCAGTAAGGCAGGGTACTCTTCTTTTCTTCCTTGTTCTGTATGGTACAGCCAGATGCCTGGACAGGGGCATGGCCAGCTCAAAGTACCCTCCTGTCTCCTACCTCCTCCAAAACTCATCATGATAGAGGACAGTGCTCTAAAGGACAGATAAAACAGCCCTGTCGCTATCTTGCAGGGGGCTAGATGCTCCCCACAGCCATGGGCAAAGGCAGATCCCCAACCTTTTTTTAGGTGGCCAAGAAAGGACTGGGCCCCACATGAGCTGTGGGCACAAACCTTGGTCGTGCTATGGCCATAGCACAGCTGGTGGAACACCTGAGGTGTCCTGTGTCCCAGGGAGGTCAGTGGCTGGGCCATGTACATATGTCAGAAATTAATTTCTCTCTGAAGAACGCACTACACCTAAGTAATGACTAGAAGCTGTTTTTTAGGTTTATTTTACTGTGAGGTGTGGGCTGGGTTTTTTTGAAGTAATGGAAATTCTAAGAAAAAAATCTCTATGGGAATACTTTTCTGAAAGAAATGCGGTTTTCATTTTGAAGATTAAAGAGACCTCACAAGTATGATAAACAGTCTTGATGGTTGCATGGAAAGTACTGCATTTTGAAAATGTCATTGCCAATTCAATTCAATGTCAACTTTAGTTTCATTTTAACTTTCTTTTTATTTTCATATCTTGAAAGCAAACATAAAAGAGTATATGAAACTTACTAAAAATACCATTGGTCTTTTTATCTTTGTCAGTTTTATATTCCACACTTTCTTCCTGCCCAATACAAGTCTCAAATACCCAATCAGCACAACTGCTGAGAACTACACTACTGCCTGCAATAGCACTCTACAGAAGCAGTGCTAGAATACATAAACTGCTAGATAGTGTTCATTTTGCAGAGTATATCAGAAACTGTGAACAGCATTGAAAATCATAAATATATCACATATTTTTTACACTAATTCACTTCTCCTGTTGTAAATCATAGAATACAAGCCCCTTGTGAGAGAAGATAATGAAGACAAAGAATGGTTTTGAAATGCTTAGATATCAGAGTAGTGATCCATACAGACAGATTTAATAATGCTGTTTTACAGACAGGTTTTGCCACCACCACCCTATAATAAAGTAGAAAAAGGGAAAGAAAACCCAAAAAAGAGGAGAGATGTAGAACAAGTACAGAAAAAGGAACTATGAAATATCTATTCATGAACAGCACTCTATCTAGTTTACAGTCTAAAAGAGGCATAAATCCTCTTTTCTGGGGATGAAGAAGAGGGGACACAAATGTTGGCAGTTACAGGACTACATGGTATGTCATAAAATACAACCGCTGCAAGCAGTGGGATATGCAAGACACTACCTAAGACTGCACAAATAACCTTAATTTCAGTGTTCTCTGTCTTCTTAGAACTTGACTCCTACTATACTGATTTTAAACAATGCTTATTGTGCAATGTATGTTTATAGAAAATGATGCTGTCTCTGTCTTCATCCTCTGTATTAGCACCTATATAACTGGTTCTTTTAGAACAGCATTCCTGGGAATGCTGAACTCTCCGTTTCCAGGCAAAGCCAAACACTGCCACTTACACCAGTGCTCTGAGATCATCCTTTACCAGCAGTCACTTCACTTCTCTCTGAGCCTTTTTACAGCTGTTCACCAGCCTTTTCCATAACTCATTGCTCCTTTTCTACGTCTTGTGCTTGTCAGACATCTAAGATGAAGATAGCTGCTCATAAACCACTGAGAAATAGCACACAAGCAAAGGAATGTTTATCTTTTTACAAACCAAGTTCCTAAATTTTGACTCTATTCATTTCTTTACACTTTCTCTAGCAAGAAATGATGGTTAGCAGCTCTCTTTTTCTCCCTAGCACAGTAAGTGGCTGCAGAAGATGGAAAACACCATCTCCAATCTCAATTTTAAAAGTGCAATTTAAGAGAGGTTTTCAATTATAAGAAGCATAATTTCAGTAATGACCTGTGAAATCAAGCTGAGGTCACCCTAATAAACAAAATTATTTGTTTATGTGTGCAAGAAAAAAATATTAAATAACCATAGTTAAACATGCAATTAATTTTTCTTATATATCATTATAAGCGGGAATAAGAATATTGAGAACTACAGAAGAAAAAACCCAACAAAATTGTGACACATTTTTAGTCAGAAAAATAAAGATCATCAGCTGAATGTCTGTTTTGCATTAATTGTTTATCACCATAATAAACTCCTTATTTGGTTCCTCATAAATGCTGTAGGGTTTACTGTAAAAGAAAATATCTCTCCTGCCTTGTATAGTTTTCTAGTTAAGCCATTCTACTCTTCTGGAATAACTACAGGACATGACATTAATGTACATAGAACTTAAAATTTACATGTGGCCTCTAGACGAAGGATTGATGTGTCCTTCAAGAAAGAGACTATCCCTATTTGAGGGGCTTAAGATCAGCCCATGACCTTCTAAAGAATACAGTATGGTCTTCTTAGCAGGAATGACCAGAGCCTCTCCTAGGGGTGCTGGGAATCTGCTGGAAGCTGCAACCCATAACTGAATTCACAATTGCAATGCTAATAAATCTCTTCTTACCAGAGGGCTAGCTAAAATCCTGTTCCATGAGAAGTCATATCCATGGAAATACTTAGGACAGGAATTACATAAAAAGTGAGGCTGGGGTAAGATTGTGTTGGTAGTGAGAAAACAGGAGCATGTAAAGCCATTTGACAGGCAAAATTCACTGGTCACACTGCACACCTTCAGTCATGGATGTAGTGGAATTTGAGGAAGAAGAAGCAAAGAGATGAACTAGTGAGTTATTATTACACAAAAAGCAATTGTAACAGTGTGAAACTAAGCCTAGCTGAGACAGCAAAGTATGTTTTTTCCAAAACCATGAAACTTCTGAAAGACAGATATCACCTAATGTTGCAACAGACGTGCTTTTTTGCAGACGTTTATAATTATCTGAAATTCGTGAGTCTTATCGGTAATTATGAAACTCATTGTGAGACATAGATTTCAATCCAAGATGGAATGAATTCTGGGATATGCAAATTTGGATTGAGAAAGAGCTCCAAAACAACAGCTTCAGACTGTGAAGTGCTGCACCAATAATAGAAAAGGACAAATGAGCAATAGTAAAAGGAAGGATAGAACACCTGTAGTGAGAAGAATGAAGATGAAGTGGTAGAATAGAAAACTGAAATTAAAAAATAAAACCCCCAACAATAAAAAACACAGCAAAACAAACAGATTCCCAAAATTCTAGCTCAGAGAAACTGCCCATGATTATACTCCTGTTCAGGAAAGAAGCAAGTGAAATGGTAAATCAGGCACTGAGTCACATACACAAGGATGTTCTTATGCTTCATATAAATTATTTATCAAGTGAAATAAAACCTGCTACATATTGAAGGGAGATGGACAAGAAGCTAGCCTCCTGGCATTGCCAGCATTGTTGGAAATGAAAGAATAGAAGGAGCTGTTAAACAGATGCCTCATGAACATAAACAGGCCACAAGAAGTTCCTGAAATGGGAAATGTTCTTCTCAAGGTCTTTTTCAAACTATTCTACTGTAATAATTATGCTTCCCCCCCGCCCCCTTTTTTTTTTAAAATAGCTTTTCTTTTTGAGAGCAGGGAAATCAAACTGGAAGGCTGAATAGAATCTTTTCTTCACCTACTAAATATCTGCATACTTTTCCTAAGACCGCTGTCAATGCAAAGATCGAGCTCTGCTCTTTCTTTTCTTCTCCAAAATCTTTCTGAAAAAATATTAAAAGCAAAATTCAGTATTTGTGAAATCCAAATGCTAAGAAATACGGACAACAGATAGGTCTTCTTAGGTATGATGAATCACTGTGAATCAAAATGACACAACACAGTTTTAGAATGAACAGCATAATGGGCTAGGAACAAAAGAATTACAGTAGCTGCTAATTTTGCTTCCAAAAGTCATTGTTTCAGCCTCTCAAGAAAATGTTAATTGGTATGAGGGCAGTTCGAAGATGCATTCAGACTCCTATTCTGCACTAAAAAAAATAAATTAATCATTAGAGCAGATGTAAGAATAAGTTTCAGATTGCTCCAAGTAAATGGTTACTTGCTGTACTGTATGAGCATAATGTAGCTTAACTTAGAACAACTAAGCCAAATTCAGTAGAATTAGAGGAAAAAAAGAAAAATAAGCAAACAACACAAAATTGGCCAGTTTGAGGAAACCTCATCCTAAAGGACAATGTCAAGCTCCCAAATCACAGTAGAAACACAAGAGTAAAAATTACCAATAACTGTGGTTTTTGTCTAACTGCTTAGTACAAAAACGTTCCAAAGACATGGTATAATTTTGGATTTTGGGAATCTTGTCTATTTATTTTTATACTCAGTAGAAAAAGGTAGGTATAGAAATGAGGGAAAATGGCATTATGGATTAATTCTTTTCAAGATCCAAAATTTTTAGAGCAAATAATATTGTAAGCATGATACAAGAGGTCCCCCAAGAACCTGCTTCTGAAATTGAGTATTTCAGAGACTGCTCAGGAAGATTTTACTGCCAAGGGCTATTTGATTACTGCAACATATGGAAAGGTGAAGGCTGAGAGAGAAGGGGGAAATGTAAGAAATCAAGACTAAAAAAATTTAGAATTAGATGAAAAATAAAATAAACTAAAATAGTACATCTATATATATATAAATATAAAAGCATTGATTCTTTTAATTATAAAAATATTTTAAGTTTTATGAGAATGAAAAAATTTCCCACCAAGTCTACTGTAGTCCCTACTGAATTCCCTGGCAGGATAAAATCAGAAAACACAGACACACATTTCAAACATAACTGAGATCAAAAGGTATGTATTCCAGGAGGAATAGAGCATCTTTGCTTAATTCTTTTTTTTTTTCCTTTTCTCTAACTTTACAGGGGCCTCGAGTTGCAGTTCATGTACAAAATCTGAGTGATTTATACAAGTTTAAAGATAATCTGTCCTTTTTTTAATTTTCGGTTGTGAGTCCCGTTCTCCACTGGGACATCCAGAAGTTCCTTGTAACCTGCAGCAACTACTCATTATTTAGATTTCTTTTTTCAAATAAAGTTCTGGAAAGCAAGAATGTAGAGAATATTTGCAACTTCGATAAAACCAAAACACACAAAATTTCTTTCAGTATATTTGCAGTTAGAAACATACAAAGTGCCCATTTTTTAGGCAGAGTATTTCAGTGAGCAAGAGAAATAGTTATTACTGTTTTCCTGTATTAGGAATAATTTTCTTGGAGATTTTACCTGACTGCTAAGCAGGTACCAAGCAGGGTATTTTATTCTTGGTGTCCTGCCCATGTAGAGCTGGTGTTTATTGAAGTGAAGGTTTCAGTACAAGCTCAGACTCATTAATCTCTTTTCTACTGGGATGATTATAGCCATAAAACCTATAATACTTGGGGACCTCTTGCCCTTGTTTCTAATTTCAACCAACAGAGTGAATGGACTCAAAAGTGTGAGGAAAAAGACACCCAGAGACCCAGACAAAAAGAGAAAGTGTCGCCCTGAGTTTTGCAGTCTTTCTATGTTTTCATTCCTGTAGTAGAATTTCTCAGGCACTTTACTGTAAACATCAGGCATTTTTACCTATCAGTCTCTACTATTATCATTCTTTTTGTTAGGCGGAGAAATATGATAGACTTTTGGTCTGACCAGTGTCATTGAGAGGTGGTAACCCCATCCTCCAATCCATGGTTGTCTCTAAAAAGATATATAACTGACTGAATAAAGAACCAGGCCTGCTTCTTCCCTCTTCTTCCTTCTTTTTGGCCCTTCTTGCTCTCTCTTTTGGCCCTGGCTCCTATCCTGACAGAACGGTGTCTGCGTGGTTCTTTTGTGTCTGAGTACGACAGAGAAAGCACAGTTGCATCAGCCATAGCTCCGTCTCCTTAGGGAGTCACATTAAAAAGCATTTCTTGATTCCGGGATTTTTAAGAGGAAGGATTTCTTTATGGCTAACAACTAGTTGGGTTTATTATCTTTTTACGGCCATGAGGTTTGCTGATTACCATAGGAATATTCCAGTGAGAAAAATTTTACTCCTGTGAATAAAAACGTGTTGGACCAGAGTCTAAGAAAGCATGCTAATTGCTTTGGGCACACCAATATTATCAACATCAGCACCACTGTCCTGAGGCAGAGCTTACTTGCTGCTTAACATTTCTCAATCTGTTGTGCAACAGACTTTGACAAAGCGACTCTGCCCAGATGTTCAACATTACTCAGCTGGAGCAAGCAGCGTGCATCCTGCACGAGTAAGTTATGCACACACAGATCTGACCAACTTGAACATTATATAATAAACATTGACAATCGTCAGTGGCGTCACTGGCCGAAGCCACTAACGGCATCGCTATGAGATCACCTGGCTAGAATGGTTTTTTTTCCATTTTCACATGAAAACATTTGTGAAGGCCTAACTCAAATGGGGTTGTGATCAGCTTTCCATTTCATACATTTGTTTTTGTCAAGTGTACGGCAAAAAACAGTGGACCAGAATGCTGTGGAATACCTATCACAGTTTTGTTTAAAATAGAGTCTAAACACTTAGCAGAAATTTTTGTATGATACCAATTGGTGTAAGAAATATAATTTTATATACATTACTGCAGAGATGCAGATTCCAAAAAATTGCTAAAGTACGATGTAGAAAAACCTAGCAAAGAGTATCAAGCTCATAAGCAAGATGTTTTATATTCTATATAAAAAGGATAATATTTTTATAGTTCAGGGGACTATTTGATTTTGAGTCACTGCAAAGAGACATTCAGTTTAGACTGTGGAGTCTGAACTGGAGCTAAGGTTTTCAAAGCTATGTTTTTGTTGCTTTTAGTTGTACCATATTCAGATGCCTCACTGCTGATTAAGACATCAAAATATTAATAAAGATATATTTGTGAAGCATTTTAGTACTTTGAGTGTTCCTGATATTCTTTGCCAGTCTCAAACTCCTGCCACAGTTCCAAGCCAGATATTGACATGAATTCTTGAGATATTTTGAAGAGAATTTATATAATCCATCTACATCAGAATGAGTGGATCATTTTATCAGTTAGAGCAAGGAATGTAATTGATAAAATTTTGTCAACTGCTGAGGCGGCTCAGTTTCAGGGGAAGATTAGAGCAGTAGGTGCCTCAAATTATGTCAGTAGGACGTTAAACCAACTCAATGAAAGTAAAGAATTGAACCATTACATCATTTTTTTCCCCCACAGATAATAGCAAATATGCAGATATCTCTTACAGACATTTGTACAGATATGAATAAGAATGCAATTAGACATGTATTTGAACATGAAGGAGTCCTGAGCTTTCAATAAATATTTGGGACTGAACTAAGTCATGGAATAGGCTATTTGGTGTGATTTTGTAATCCAGAAAAGAAAATGTACAAAGTAAGACTGAAAATTTATGGAAGTTCAGGGGAGTTTTTCTGTTAAAGTAGTTCTTTTAAAGTGAGATAGTTGTTTATTCCCTTCTTGTTCAAAAATACTGTCAATTCCAAAATAATCAAGGAGGAAAAGACCAAATAAGAATAAAGCTAAAAAAATAATGTGTATCTCTATAAATTACAAAATAAGAAAATTCTTATTTTCTTTGGTGATAAACAGGATAGAAACACAGCAATTAAGGCCCTGTATTGTCTCTGTCATGTTACTCATACTGATAAGGTATTTTTTGTGCTCTCAAAATTTCAACTACCCTTTTTAGGACAGAAGCCTCTTTTTAAGTATAATCTATAGCAGAAAAAAGGTACATATATTAAAAAAAGAAAAACCCTAAACCCCTCCCCCTCCTCCACCCAGATTGTTCTCATTCTCCCCAGTGGAACTTTTATAAAAAAGCAGTTCTTAAGAATTTCCTTTAGAGATATAACACTGTAAGTATGTTCCTATATGTCCAGGACATGTGAATCAACAAGGGAAGAGACACTGGAAAAATCTTATCAAATATTTTACATCAGCTCTGAATTTGCAATAGAAATCCAGAATTAAGCATGGAATCTGCAAGTAAATAACTCAGGAACACAAATGAATTTACTTCTTCAATTCTAGTCAAAATCAAATAAATATTAGAGCTAGCAGAAAAATCAAAAATGTGAAGTCAATGGATATACAGGATATAAAGTGTCTTGCTATGCTAAAGAGGGAAAAACGGGATGACTACACTTTAAAAAATATAAATATTTCTGATTTTTTTTTACTCCTCCAAATTTGTTCCTCTTAAAAATGCAATATTCCTGTGTTACTTCAACACAGGGATCTGAGAAGAGATGATAAAAGGTAGAATTAGCAACTTTAAGCTGTGTTGGGTTTCTATGACTATTTTCAAATTTTCGGAAAGCTAAACTAAATAAGACACAAGAGAAATGAAGAAGCAGATGTTCACTTTAAAGATAAACCTCCACCAGACAATAGGAATTCAAAAATGCTTTCACAAAAGTGTCTAAATACTTGCTATCAACACTTGGATGTAGAAATCCTAAGAGAAGAAAGGAGGTCCAGCCAGCAAACTGTCCTATCTCTAGGAGTCATAAATAACAGATATGTAGGCAAGAGTGCAAAATACAGGTGAGCAATACTCCCCTTCTACATCCAGTGAGGTGTCTCAGTCAGCACATAAACCACGTAATGACTTTGTGCTAAACAAATGTTTTGGTGAATTTTTCCTTCCATTTGTCCAATCCATTCTGAAACCACCTAAGACTTTATTATTCATTACAACTTGAGGAAGAGTCCAGTCATTGCAAGCATGATTCTTTTCTCCACAAACTCCAGAGAAAACCAGACAAATATACCAATAAATGACCAATCAAAACAGGGGCAACTCAAACCAGAATTCACTAGGCTGATGAACCATTGCCTCAACTTACATATAGCACATTAGCAAAATTATAAAAAATAATAAGCACACAGTTACATTTAATAGAGTATTTAACAGTACACTTCCTGACTGGTATTCTGAATTAATTAAATATCAGTGACTTTATTAACTTTGTGAAAAAACTGCATTAAGCCAGGAATACTTCACAGCAAAACACAGTAATGCTCTTTCCAGTATGAAAAACTCAGCCAGCAATGTTCTACATTTTCTTTTCAGACCTACACTTTCTACCTAGCAAATTATTACCATTACATATATTCTGATTATTGAGTAATATCTTTCTCTCTGCAAAGATAAATTTTACCAAATGGCAATGACTGAAATTGAAGGCAAAATAGGAAAATGAGAAAGTAAGGCCAATGTTTTGTTTCACACCTTTGGCAATAAATGTTGACTTCTCATAAATAACACATTACTTCTAAATTCTGCTTTATGAGAAAAAGATGCATGCAGAAAAAAAATCAGCACAAGCCTGTATTTAAAAAAATAAAGTGATTTTATAGCTAAGCATGCCAGATGCAGTAAAAAAACAATTTGTAGAGATTTGAAGTATATTTGTACTATATTAATAAAAGTGAATTTTATCAACAACAGAATTTTTGTACATGACACATTGCAATGTAGAAATACTTGTGGAAGTGAGTGTTTTGGCAAAACTGCAATGTAAGGAGCACTAGATAACAGAAAAAGAACCACTGAGCAGACTGTCAGTGAGGTATAGTAATTGATTTAGAGACCATTAATATCAGAAGGGAAATTATACTAGAGAGCCCATATTAGAATGTAATTGAGTACCATTCACTGGCAAAGTTTATGGTATTATTGATAAAGTATTTAGCATTGTTATGCATTGAATAATAATATGAACTATCTGCTCTACATATTATTCAAGTAATTCTTCCACATCCTGATTAAAGAACATCTATTAAATACCAATAGGGAAAAATAAACTTCTTTATATCGTGACATAAATCTTTCTATTATATTTTACTCCAGCTTTTAAGCTGTGCCTGTATAATAAACTATAACTGAAATAAATACAAAAAACATCCATCTTTTCATTATCAGGAATTTTGAATACTTTATATTCTTTGAAAAATCAGCCAAAGAATTGTTACTACTTTGCAGGTTTTCTGATTAGTTGCTCAGTAATGTTTCTTTTTCACAGGTTTCCCCAAAGATATTTACAAATGAATGCCCAGGTTTTGGAATCACCACACATCTCAGGAAAAGACTGTATAAAAACTGTCACTATCACTAATCAGCGAGATAAGGAAGCTTATTAGAAATTCTTGGGAGAAAATACTTTCATACAATCATAGAAAGATTTGTGTTGGAAGGGACCTTAAAGATTGTCTAGTTCCAACTCCCTGCCATGGCAGGGACTCCTTCCCCTGGACCAGGATGCCCAGAGCCCCATCCAACCTGACTTGCATCCAGAGCTGCTCTGGGCAACCTGCTCCAATGCTTCACCACCCTCACATATATAGCTAAACACACATATGCATATATATAGAAAATATATACATGTAGAAAATAGACATATTCTTCCCCCCTCCTGCACTCAAACAAGAAAAAGAGAATCAGATAATGGGACTTTTTGCATTAAAATAAGTAAGTTAGCCTAATATTAAAAAAAAAAAAAGAAAAAAGAAAGCAAACAAAAGAGGACTGAGGAGAAGAGCCTCTGAGAAAGTCAAGGAAATTATGAATAATAAATCCTTTTTCAAATGCTTTGGAAATATATCTAGCAGAGTCTAGAGGGTCAAAGTATAAAGAAAATATTCAGAAGCGGTAAGATACGCTAGAATATGAAGTGAAATGTGTTTTCCTCATTTGCTCTGCTGTAGTTTGGAGATATTCCCATACCAGAAGCTTTTATTTCCAGGGAAGATGCTGAACAGATCTGTATCAGACTGAAATGTAAGTAGAAAATCTTTAAAGCAAACATAAAATGACCAGCAGCAAATCACTAGGCCTAGAAGGTATTCAGTAAAGAGTTTTGACCAGCCCAGAAAATGAAATCGTTCTTGTGGCATGTAAAATTCAAACTAAAAATGCTTTGGAACAAAAGGATGGCAAAGTGGATAACGGGACATGGTCCATCACCATATGTGTCAAAATCTAATGCATACACATGTTTAAACATTCAACCAGATTACATTTTAAAAGCAAACACAAATGATTTTCTGTTGATGAAGCTTTTCAGCCCAAATTACCAGAGAGTGCAAAAGTTCCGCTCATGCTCACAGGGTTTTTCAAAATACACTGGCTATAGACTGGGGCAGAAGCAGGACTGTAGACTGGATGGGTCTTGCTTGGACCCAACATATGCGGACTTGGTTTTACATTTGTTTCTTTTTGCTATTTCAAGAATTTCTGCTAGCTTAAAAATATTAAAAAAAGAGCATTACTGCAGATGAATGATGCCTGCTTCTATTCCATTATGGTGTCCCAAGTAAAAGTTACCTTCTGTCTACATGACAAAGTGCAACAAATTCGTCCCTGAAATGAACTATCTTGACAATAGAATGAGTGAGAAAAAGCATCACCCTGCAGTGATCTTACTAACTCTGTATCAAGTATAGAACAGCACCACTCACTGAACCTACTCTGTTATAAACCATGTGTAATTCCTACTCTTAAGAATCTCTAATAATTTGCAGCTAAACTCTTAATAAAATGTTGAACTTCTAACAGATGTTCAAAGAAATTTGCAAGATTTATTTTTAAAAGCCATATAATTACAATAGAGACAATTTTATTAGAGACTCAGAGATGTTCTGTAATTGAACCCTGCAGCACAATCTTCCTTCCAAGAGAAAAGAAGCTTACATTGCTTGACAGAGACGAACCAGCATAAAAAGGTAAAGCCAACCTCAGAAGCAAAGCCTTAGAGGGAGTTGTTTGTTGCTTAGAACAAATAATTGTATTTGCAACCAAATTTATTTTCTCCTCTGTGCAGGCTTGGAGCAGCTTACCAATGCAGCTTTCTCTGAGTGTTCAGTACTGATTCAATATACACTCAATAATTCTCATGTAACACATAAGATGAAGACTGGAGTGTTAATAACATATCTCTGGGCATTCATTTGTAAGTATCTTTGCAGCCTCAAGATGAAAACTACAGTTTGAGTCCAAATCCAGGAAAAAAGGGAAAAGGACAAAAAGCCTAAGTTTCTTTGGCATCCATCCTTAAAGCCCATATTTCACAAATAAAATACATATCAGAAACAGGATGCTCAGTAAATTTTTTTTTCTCCTAAGCATGAGATCTGTCTCTCTTTTACCTGTGGGTAGGTACATATGAGAGGCCTAGGAAAAGCTGAAAGAAGGAAGAAAAATTAAACATACATTTTGGCAAATAGATATAAATAAATGTGTATATGTAAGTATATTAAAATGCCTGGGCATGAAGCAATACAGGAGAGTAGAATCTGCTCCTATGATTTTGCACTATTCAAAAAACAGCCTACTTCCCACACAAACTTTAATTC
>VZRQ01010228.1:976053-1015820 GCA_013397975.1 Machaerirhynchus nigripectus | reverse complement strand
TTTTTTTTTTTTTTTTGAATGATGAGAATTATGTTGGAAACTTGAGCAGCATCTCTGGAGCTTAGGTTTCAAGCTGAAAAAAATTAGATGTCATTTGCTGGTCTTCAAGCAGCTTTACAAAACTGGTCAAGGTCTTGCTACAAACAAGCTAGAAAATGGCAAACAGAAAATTAATATACACATTTCCCTAAGTTCAGCTACCTTGTAATGTCCAGTTATTTCATGAAATATGATCCCTCTTAAATAACACCTGGATTCAGTTCATACTGCGGTGAAAGTGAAAACTAGCATAACTTAACAAAGAATTAAACATAGAGATACAGCACAAATGTTTTATAAGGTTTAGACCACAATGTTTTCTTAGAAATGAAACCCAAGATAAAAGATTGAGAAAAAGTGAATTCACAGTACTTGCAGGTGTGCTGATGGATGACAAAGATTTAGATTTTCTCAAATATATTTCTTATCTTCAACAAAGGAAAATTTTTTAAATGTGGGGTGACACCACCATCACCCTACATTGTTACATGTTAATGTAACATTTTAATGTTACATGTTATGTAACATTAAAAATCCCAAATTAAAAAAAATTCAAATTTTCTGAAGTTATAGTTTTATTTGGTAAACAAAGAAATTTTTTGATAAGAGAGACTACATAGTCAGAACTAGAATTGGACAGGAGAAGAATAGAGGACAGGAAAGAGGAAAGAAAAGACTAGAGAAAGGACTAGATTCTTGAGTGTTCATAAAGCCAGTCTGATGGCAAGGTTCTGCATCTGACCTTGATCAGTAGGATGATATGCAAAGGTGAAAGTGTGGTATACAAAAATTAACAAAAAAACCCTAACAAATGTAAATGGAAACTCTTCTAATCCCCTTCAGGGGGAAAAAATGGTTATCAGAGTAAATGAATTTAGGAAGGAAACAAAAAAAAAACAAACAAAAAAAAAAAACAACAAAAAAAAAGATTTTTAGCAGTTTTTGATTAGTGGAGCTGTTAAGAAATATAAATATAAGATTTATTTCTTTTCCAGGGAGAAGACAGCACTTCAGACATCTTGTAACCATATAATGCAGCAAACTTCTGCATCCACTTAGAGAAATGACCAGTTCTATAAATTTGAGGTGCATATCTGCAAAGTTTAGAAAATAAGTGGAATTTTACTAGCATGAGACTGTTGTCAATTAGAGAAAAAGACATTGGAGTTTGATCTCTAATTGCTGGTGGATCTTTGGACACAAGCAGTATATCAAGAATTCTTAGCAGAATTTGACCTTTAACATCTATACTTCTTCATACTTGTCAGAAAACTAAATTAACCACTGAAAATAGCTTCCCTGATCATTGTTATTTCAGCAAAGCAGGTCAGCAGCCTGTCAGTTCTCTCATGTAACTTTTTTCTTGTTACAATTCTAATCCATCAAGGTAACTTCAAGGCTCGTTTCAAAATATTTTTCCCCAAGGCAGTACTAGGCTGGCACTTCCAACAAAAGCTCAGCATTCTCAAGCCCTTTCCATCCCTTGTCATGAACAGATGGCACAATAAAGACAGAACCATTTCCTTACTCTCAAAACTTGGAGGAAGTGGAATTCATTAGGAAAACCGAAATTGATGCTATAAATATCCCTGAAGCTGTTTGTATTTTAGCACATAACAAGTACAGTAGCAGCAATATGCTTCATGGCTTCTGGCACTATGTATTGGGCTTGTGTGGCCCTGTTTTGGTAGCGGGGGGCTACAGGGGTGGCCTCTGTCAGAAGCTGCTAGAAGCTTCTCCCATGTCTGTCAGAGCCAACGCCGGACGGCTCCAGGATGAACCTAACTGCTGGCCAAGGCCAAGCCCGTCAGTGACGGTAGTAGCACCCTTGTGATAATAGAGAAGGAAAAAAAGTTATTGCACAGAAGGAATTACACCCAGAGAACAGCGGGATGAGAATATGTGAGAGGAACAACTCTGAGGAGACACCAAGGTCACTGGAGAAGGAGGGGGAGGAGGTGCTCCAGGCACTGCGGCTGAGATTCCCCAGTGAGGCAGCTGTACCCCTGCAGCCCATGCAGGACCACAGGGATGCAGAGATCCACCTGAAGCCTGTGGAGAGAGGATACCCACGCCAGAGCAGGTGGGTGCCTGAGAGGAGGCTGTGATGTGTGGGAAGCCTGTGCTGGAGCAGGGTCCTGGCAGGGACCTGCAGACCCGTGGAGAGAGTAGCTTACCCTGGAGCAGGTTTCCTGGCAGCACTTGTTACCCTCCGGGGAATCAACACTGGAGAAAACTCTTCTTGAAGGACTGCACCCTGTGGCAGAGTTACCCACGTTGGAGCAGTTTTTGAAGAACTGTAGCCTATGGAATGGACTCACACTGGAGAAGTTTGTGGAGGACTGTGAGGGACCCCATGCTGTAGAAGGGGAAGAACTCTTCTCCCTGAGCAGCAGGAGAAACAACCAGTGATGAACTGACCATAACCCCCATTTCATGTCTCCCTGCACCACTGAAAGGGAGGAGGTAGAACCTGGGAAGAAGGGGGCACGTGGGGAAAGGTGTTTTTAAGATTTGCTTTATTTCTTATTATCCTGCTCTAATTTTGATTGGTAACAAATTCAGTTAATATCCCCAAGTTGAGTCTGTGTTGCCCTTGATAGTAATTAGTGAGTGATTTCTCCCTGTCCTTCTCTCAGCTCATGAGCCTTTCATTATATTTTTTTCTCCTCTGTCCATTTGCAGAGGGGAGTGATAGAGCAGCTTTGGTGGGTGCCTGACATCCAGCCCACATAAACCACTCCCCCCAACTACTGTCACCAACAAGAGATTAAAATTTAAAAGAACACAAAATATTAGAAATAAAACAATTTTACGCTTTTTGTGTCATCTCAAAAACTGCAAATTCTCTTTCTTAACTGGCAGACAGTCCTAAAAGGCCCAGATGGCCTTTGCATCACCACACAGTGGGCAAAAGAACTCTTGAAAAGTAGATGGGTAGTACACTTTGGAGAGTAAGGCACCCCAGCCAATATCAGTACACTTCTCATTGCTGCTGAATGTTGAAGTTTTTAGAAGTTAAAACGTTCCTGGTTCCTTGTAGGGTGTCCTTTAAGTTGACTTTACTTTTACTCCCTCTGCAACCTCCATGAGGCAGAGTGCAGCAGTGTCTCTGCTTTCTAATTCCTGCTGTTCTACTCAACACAGCAAAAAGTAGGCAGCCCCACACAGGACACCCACAGGTTTGCACTCTCTGTGACTAAAAACACACATTAGGCCATCCCCTGCCCATTAGGAGGGACCCCTCCTCTGTCAGTGTCACACACTATGCTGGTGTGCATCTTGTTCCTCACTTGCCCTTCTAGGATGTGGCCAGAGCTGGAACCACAATTTAGCAAAGCCTAAACCCAGACTGCCTGGAAGACTCCTGAATGCTCTAAAAAGAACTGACTTAACTTCTGTGTTTCCCTGGAGCTACTGGACTCTTCATAACAAGACTACTTTGTCAACAGTCAAAAGAAGAATTCCTTGGCTTTCTAAGTGCCAGACTAATTAATTAACCTTCCTAGAAATTAAGGACCATAAAACCTCATCACTTGTAGGGCATAGCATCTCCTTTCCCTCCTTCTTTTTCGCAGTGTAATTTACTGAAATATCTGAAAAGAAAATCCTTACTTCTAGAAATGAACACAGTACTTGCATTTACCTTTTTTACAGAACAGCATAAAACCCCACAAACATATAGGTAATATAGTTTTACGCAGTCTGAAGTATTCCTGAAAGGGGAACAGAAACCAGGAGATGTTGAGCACGATGGGCGATCCAAAAAAAGTAGTGTTTTCTCTCCACCTTGTAACTGAGACACCTCAATATTCAACTTCAGCTGAGACAGTTTGTTGAAAAAAAAACCCCACAAAGAAAATGCTTTTTCTTCTTGCTCTTTGACAGGAGAAGGAATATGCAGCTGTTAACAGTGAATTATAGGATAAAAATAATAAATAGGGCTGAGCTCACTAAAGGAAATATCATGCCAATCACTCTGCATTCAAAAATCCTCTGAATTATGCAGTGCAAAATCCTCGCATACAAGAAGAATATGCTTACATGGTACCACCTGGTCATTATACACTGCTTTGTTTCTTTTGTGATAAAATTTCATGTAGAGTGGATGCTGCAGAGAAAAAATAAAAAAAAAAGCAAAGAAACAAAAAATAAAGCATTGCTACCATACAAGAAATATAATAACCAGATGGGAGGCATATTTTTTATTTTTTCACTAAATAGACAATTTAAAACCCTACAAGAAAACAATTAAAATATGAAAATCATCATATTTGTTATTTTTTGAAGGAGGATTAAAACAAAAATTAGATTTAAAAAAAAGAAGAGTGACTTGGATTATGGAAAACAATACTATAAAAAATCTCAAAGTCACGGTCATTAGGAAAAAAACTCACCCAGGTTAATTAAGGATATTTGATAACTTTGCATTTGAAAAAAGATTATAACATATATTATATTGATGTTCTTACAAAGAATATCCTTCCATAGAGAATAGCTCCTATATTAATATTTATGATATGCATATTGGCTTTTTGAGCTGGCTACAGTTTGCTCTCCTGCAAAATATTTCAGAAATGCTACATATCTGAAATTGCCCTGTAATTCCATCAATGATATTAAGACGGCTTTAGGGTTTGCTTCAAAACTTGGTGGCTTGAGGGCACTCTTTGATTTTAATAAAGAAACCTATGCAAAGAGCAAGCTGTCAATTCAACTATAAGTAGGTCAGAGCTAAACTAGGACATTTTTTCTTTGGGCCAAATCATAAATCAGAGGGAAAAGGCTAAGCTAAAAGGGTTTTACTAAAAATGCCAATCAGTAGTTACACAACCAAGGAAATGAATCAGCCAGTGGCTTTCACAGAGCAAAGGAATGGCTGCCTACGAGTACTTGGAATCACTTATGGGAGCAGAGCCATTGCAAATGTCCAGTTCCCGCAAGGGAAGCTTATGCATGGGTGGAACTGGAGACATTTTATTTTCCTGTAGTTTGCCCTGTGCGAAAAAAGGGGAAAGGAAAAGAATTTAAGAATCGCCACAATATATGATACTATTCATTTATTTAGGGTTGTGTTATTCTTTTCTGTCAATGATTATTGCATAAAAGAAAGGATTGAATGCTATAACATACACACACATATATATATATGCATCAATACATAACTATATATACTTCCACATTTCTTGTTCAGTTGTACCAGAATTCTTCCCCCTGAACACCAACAGTCACACTGCAGCATAACTTGAACCAACAGCCTGTAGACTTCAGGGTAGGGCAAGTGTCATCGCTGAATAACTAAGTATGATTCTGAACATCATTTGACGTCCTTCTATTTTGACAAATAGGCATTTTCATGACACAAGTCTCCATTCTTTGGGTCATCATCCACACTGCATTATTTAGCAGCCACCTGGGTGTCTTAAAATCTCCCTCAGAATCAGGATCTTAAAATAAAATACATCTCATGTGTAAAGGAATCTGCCCCAAAAAGCATATTTAGTGTCAAAACAAAACAGGAAATGAAGAAACATCATAGAAATAGAGCAAAACAGAAAAGAGAAAAAAATAAAATCCAGGTCAGCCTTTTGTTATCTGAAGTTATCTGAACTATTTATTTAAATCAAATAAACACATCAACAATATGTGCTAGGATAGAAGTCGTGTTGGATTTATGTATCAGATCTTTCATAAAGCTAAATGTCTCATAGGAAATCCTTAACGTCTTCCTCGCCCTCATTCCAGCAGAGCTGGAAGACAAAGCAGCATGATGGCCACCAATGCTCTGCCCTTTGGTACAGTGCGCTTCTCACACCCACTCTGACTTCCTGGCACAGTCCCTTCCCTTCTCATGTTCATTTATATCCCCACTACTTATACTGAGAAATCAGTAGTCAATTTAGTAGCCTCAATTTAGTGTGTAAGAGGGGGAACCATCTTATGGAACGGTTCCCTCCAGCACACCTGCAGTCAAATGCTCTAAACCTTTGCTTAGATCAGTAAATTAGAACTGCAGAGGACATTCCCTGTCACTGGGATTTGATCATCCATACTGTTAAGCTTTTAGAATTGCCCCCTATGCAGTTTTTATCCAGATGAACTAGCATTCTTCAAGCAACACACACATATGTCTGATAATTATCTATATATAATTAAATATGAGTTTAGAAGCAGCCACTGGGTTTGTATAGCAAAACAGGATTACGTCACAGACCAGGAATCAGGCCATTCTGTCAGCTGGCTTTAGGGCCACTGAAAACCATTTGTGTCTACATTAATAAACAGAGCTGCAGAGGAATACATGAATAGGGTAGACTAGACTTGATTAGAATGTTTCAGGTTGAAGTGACCTAAACCAAAAATCTGGTCCAACTCTCTGACCTTTCAGGGATGACCAAAAGTCAAAGAAATTTGTTAAGGGAATTATCCAAAGGCCTTTATAACCCTGAGAGACTCGGGGCACCTCTCCAGGGAGCCTGGTCCAGTAAATTACCATCCTCTCAGTAAAGAAATTCTTCCTAAATTTAAAGTCTGAACCTCCCTTAATGTTCTCTCACTGGATACCAGGGAGAAGAGATCAGCACCTCCCTCTTCACTTTCCCCCCTCAGAAAGCTGAAGGGAACCATGAGGTTGTTACAAACAGAAGTGGATCTATAAGGAGAAACTGCGGGAGAGAATTGAATGTTCACAGTTAACCTGCATACAAATATTAATCATTAGAAAAAAAAGAAAAAGGAAAAAAAATCCCATTTCCTATGTAGGGGTAATACATTTGCAGTTCTGACTTATGTACTTCTGGATATGGTGTTAAGCAAGAAATGGTTGAGTATATCAGGTGACCCCACAAGAATATATAATGTTGCTTGATTTTCTGTCAAAAGAAAAATCCTTTTGTAGAAATCATGTCAGAAAAACAAAGATTGTGGCCTTTGTACAAAACTACTTTGTGTTAAATGACCAAAATTCAAATAACCAAGATTTGTTTAAAAATAATTTTAGTAATCTAGCCTACAGTCAGTCAATTAAAAAAGTGTTCTTAAGATAAAAATCACTGCTCAAACAAACCTACAAATGGGAACTGTGTATTATAAAATCAAAACAAATTATAGAATCAAACAAACAAACTGAACTTTAACTTTGCAGTGCAAGGTTATCACAAACAGAAGTTTTGCTAGATATACAAATAAAACAGAGTGAAATACTCCTGTGGAACATGATACCCAAAAACTGGACAAAAGCAGGTGTCATAAAAAGAAAAGGAAAATATAAGAGAATAAAAACAGTTCAGTTGCACTGAACTAGGAAAAGGTGTTTTGCCAAAATTATCAGCCATACTGTTCTAAAAGTTTACATCAGGAACTTCTTCTGGTCCCAGATACTTTAGTTATGTAGTAAGATGTTGTTACAAATTGTAGTAGACCTAGCTGTTATCTAAATACATACCTAATCCAGACAATGATAAGAACTTGAAAACAATTTAGGAAAATAAGATATGACAGGCTACTATATCAGAATTTGTGAAAAATGCATAATTGCAGTCAAAAATTTGAGTCTGTATTTATTTCATTTTTATAGTAATTAAATACTGAAGTTACAATTTAAACTTGAATATTTGAAGACTCTTTTATATCTCTTGAAATACTTTTTGAGGGTCTTTGTTCTACCATCCGGGACTAACCATGGATAATGTTCTGAACCTAAGTTTGCCCATCCTCTGTCTTCCCTCACTTCAGCTGGATTAATGGTATTCGTATGAATTGATTCCCAGCATTTAAAATTCTTGCCTTGTCCCAAGCTCTGCTAGAAAAAAGTGCATTATTATGCTCCAGTTGTTCTATCCCTCGAATATGCCACCTTTCTATTGCACATACAAATTACAAAAAGATCACCTTCCTGGTGGTTAAGTGGATGCTTATTCCTCAGATTTCTCCTTCAGTAGGAAAGAAAATTGTATTTTGAGAACAGGGACTTCTGCTTGTTCTTCCATTTTGCATTGTTTGCATCCTTGCTCACTCCAGCTACTGCACTAAATCCATGTTATAATCTTTGCTCTAATGTTTGTATTCCTCTCTGTCCAGAAAATCTGGAAGTTTGCAAGTGCAGACTATGTTATAATTATGGATTAGATACCATATATAAAGAACTGATGACTGAATAATTTTTTCTATCAAATTATGACATAGTTTTGGATAGAAAAATCTTCTAGGTATTATTATTAAATATAGATGTACTCTGTCATTCCATCATATCTGAACTCTCTTCTCAGTTATAGATTTAGCATAACTTTTGCTGCATTTTCTTAAAGGCTTTTTATTCTTACATGTCTTGTTACTCAAGCAGTGTAGGTGTTTTTAGAAATAGCAGCAAAAAAACCCCATACAAAATACAGTTTCACATACGTAAAACTGAGATAAATTTCTATTACTCAGGGTTTACTTTACTGAAGTTGATGCCTGATCCTTTCTTTAGCATTCATCAAAATCATCACAGGAAAGTTCCTGATGAAGCTGAAGAAGTTTCCTCTGCACTGATATTCTCCAGGAAGTCTCAGATGCACGGAACCATCATACTGAGTTTCATGCACCTACTGAGATATGTGTAAGTTAAATGTTCACAATACCTTCCTTTCTTAGCAGCTCTCTTCAGTTTTTTTTCTATCCACTTGTCTGTTTTTGTAGCTTAAAAGCTATTTACTCAGACCCAGTGTAGCAACAGAGATCTCACTTCCAAAACTATGCATGATTATAGCAGAAAAGAAGAACTGAAGATGCTTACTGTTTATTTAAACTCATGCCTGTTGTCATCTGTTTCCCTCAGCATTTAGTTGGGCAATGAAATATTACTTGCTTTATCATTTCTGTCAAAAATTCCCTCACAAATTACCTGCCACTATTTTAAAAGTAATGTCTGATGGATGATAAAAATTAGGTCTTGTTTGTTTATTTGAAATTCTATAGATGGGATTTTAATTCCAGAAGTAATTTGATAGTTTCTTAGTTGATTGCATGGCTGTTGAGTTTACAAATTACTGCTTGCAGCTGTTTTTGCAGTTCTTCCTCAGGGTTAAGCTGTTCAGAAAGAAACTATCACATTTTAATTAAATCTAATAGGAAATAGAACAAAACTGGTTTTGGCAAGGGGGGGGTAAAGTTTCAAAATATTTATATTTCAATAATTATTTAGAAATTTGTTCATACAATAAGTCTGTCTATTGAATACTTATTGCAATTTTAATTTCAAAGTGCATTTCACACCTTAATTGGGATTTGTACAAGTGATTGAGAAACTGCTTACAAGTTTTAACATTTTAAAGTGGTCACAGACTTGGCTCTTAAAGAGACTCCAGTAGGAGGAAACTTTGCTGGAGAAAGTTAACAACACAGCTCCCAATCAGGCTGTGAACAGGAATTTGGAATAAAAACGTAGACTTTCCAAAGCCACACAATCCTAGCAACATTTTAGGAAAGCACATTTATTCTTCAGGACTTTATTACTGGACAATACCTCTCAGATACAGAAAAATATTAGGCTATGAAGCCAACCATCCCAATGCTTATACCCTGACTGATCCCCTTCTGACTGCAAAGACAGGCTAAGACAAAGTTAGAGTGATCCCTTACAAGTTGGGGCATTCTTGATGCACAGATGCTCCCAGTCACATCTTATTCCACACTCTAATATTAATGCAATTAATATTTTCGTAATACAGAGTGACACAATCACCAAGATTTTAGGACAGAGAAATGCTGGGAAGTTTTGTACTTTCAGAGGCTTTCACATACAGATATTAGAGAGAAACAGATCTTTAATTTCTTTTTTATCTGAGTTCCTCCCTGATAAATTATATTCTAACCACTAGACAATTCATTAACTTACCACAAAAATTATCCAATCCTGTAGTTCTTTACCACAGCTGAATTTTTTGCCACGAACACAAATCTCTCTCGTCCATTCCTGTGACATTCTTCCGTTTGGGTCTGGTGATTGCCTCTAAAGTGTTGCAATGTTCCTGACTGGGTGACCACTGTACATCAAGGAGGTAATGACCCATCCAGCAGATACTGGGAGAACCTCTGGCCTGGGCTGGGCTGCACTGCCCATGGCCCTCAGGCTGTGTTGGGCATTCCATAGCCCCTGTCTTCAGGATGAGCTTGGCCAGTCCTTACAAAAGGAGCGTGCAGGTTGCTCCTACATGGTATAGGTGACTACGCCACCTTGGTATCCTTGCTTTTAGCTAAAAGTTCTTATACGTTATATATATCTAATATATATATTAGAACTATATATATCTAATAGTTCTTATATAAGCAAGAAGTTCTTAGATGAACACCCTTTCTGTTTGACAGTAGAGGTGATGAACCGAGTTATTTTCTTGTAAGAAAATCCAAGAGATCAAATAATCAAAATTGGAAAATGTTTTTTATGGGTGGGGTCTGCATGGTGTGCTGTGCCCTGACAGTTAAACCATTCAATGCTGCATTATTCAGGGTTCTCAGTATCTAAGATATGAAATTATCCATACTTTTTTTCTCTATAGTGTTAGCCCAAAACCCCATCATTTTGAATGATACTTTACAGAGTATTTTCTTACTTGCATCATAAGCAACCAGCACCTCATGGTGCAAAACATGTCCAAAATACCTACTGTTCCACAAGAACCACAAGGTACATGGAACCTGAAAGGCTTCTTAGCAGCCAGTTACATTCAAAAAGTTTGAGTGTAATTCCTGCAGGCATCTGTGGATGTTATCTTGGTATTTCCCGACCACTTATACCTGCTGCTTCTTTGAAAAATAACTTTCAGTTTTGAATAGGTGTCAGTGGAAAATCTAGAGGAAAAAAAAATTAAATAGACCTTTCTTTTCTTATTGTATTTTGCATGCTGTTTGTATTGTATTTGGTTTAACCGAGTATTAAGAAGAAATAAAAATCAAGCTGATTTAAATTATTTTGAGATTTACTGTACTTAATTTCTCATAACATAGAGCCATTATATTCAGAAACTGATTGATATGTTCTCTTCACACTTCTGTCACCAGCCATTTTTACGAGCTCATTATTGATTGCACTTAACACAAGGAAAAAGCATCATGAAGTGGTTCAGGCTTTTGCCCAGTCACGCTGAAAAGCATGTCCTATTTACGTCTCATTGGAAACTTGTAAGGTGAAAAGATGGTGATTTTTCAGATCCACAACTTTTCAGAGCGATAACTCCTTTTTAACAAATCCTCCATCAGAACAAACAGCATGTATTTTTTCCCTGCCAGCTCATCTATGTGGTTCGTAAACCCCTATATGAACCCAATATATCGAGTACATGGATTCCAGATCTTTGCAATTCTAAAAGCACATAATGTTGGGTTAAGAGAGAGAAAGAATATGTTCCTGGTCTACCCTGGGATTGAAAGATGAGATGAAAGTTTAAGTAATTTCTATTATTTCAGTTGGGTTTTTTCCCTGGAGAATGGGAAAAGGAGACTACCCATTCCTAAACTTTTACACTTTAAACTTTGCTGGCTCAATTTTACAGTCAGGTTCTTCAGAAGATCCTTTTTTATAAATATAAATTGTCTTTTGCTATCTCCTTTTTCAGATTGCACCCATTTTCTTACCTTCCTTTTAGAACTCAGATTTCCAGGATTCCTCATTTTCTTTCAAGCCTCTTCACTTAGGAGACACAGAGGTTATTAGCTGATAGTTCCTGCATGTCCTGGTAAAGACAGGAAGATCATCCTCAGCTGTTTTATTTTCACTATCCACAGAGTCTAAACAAACAAAAATCCTCCCAAGTATACCTGTATCACTCTCTCAAAATGCCTTACTGAAATGAGATTTAGACAGAAGCAGAGCATTCTGTTCACAAATTTTAGGCTATTTCCTAAGAAAGCCTGGTTCAACACTATTTTCAGTTTTCCACTGCACTGACAGTCAAGCTCCTCAGAAAGACTTGAAGTTTTATTAAAAACTATTTATTGTAAAATTCCACTTCCAGTCTTCTATGTGCATGTTTCTGTGTGTTTTCAATTAAAGATTATATGTTATTCCTTCAGGTGTCCTTGCTGTTCATGCAAAATACAAAATATCACACACTCTAAGCAAATAAAAAGAACATATTAAACATTAAGTGTAAGAGCATTTGCAAAACTATTGTTTAGAAAAATCTAGAATGAAAACAGCTGTGAAATATTGTGTCTAAACAGAATTTAACCTATTTTCATAGGGCAGAGGTAATTTTTACGTGAAATTAACAGGGGCAGAAAGAGCAGAAGTCAACTACAGAAGTGGCACTGAACCACAGCACTAAAACAGACATCCTGTCCTGCCACATAAATTCATCACTGTTAGAAGAAACTGAATAGGTGGTTTTTTTAATGAATTTGTGCACAGGAACTAAGGCAGGAGACAGCTGGAATATTTATTTATTTATTTCTCTAGAAAGATATTTTACAACAATATCAGAAATGCATGGAATATCTAACAGTCTTAGGGAAAAAGGTCACTATCACATTTCCAGATCAGTGATTTCAAAAGCCAGAGCCTGAAAAGACAGAACATACAATGTTGCATATAAGTAAGGATTTGCATAAAAAGGACTTTGCATAATTTCTTAATCATTTTTCGAATTTCCTGCCATAATTCATTCCATACTATCAGTTATAAAACCTAATTCTTAAAATGGTGACTGTTTTAAGCTAAATCGACAATTACCTGCAGTGAAAAACCTTGCACTTTTAATATTTCAGCTAAAAATATGTCTGAGTTATTTCAATTATTTCTTCTTGTAATCCAAAAGGAATTTCCTCTCTTTCCATATAATGGTTGAGGTAAAGATAATAAAAGTTATTAAAGCGGCAAATTATAACCAAATTCAATGCCACCATTGCACACTTACAAAAGAATTATTTCCCATTGCCTTTTTTTACCTACTGTGGAATCCTTAAATGTGCTTCTAAATACAGTCTTTCAAAGTGTCAGACTGTCACAGAAGCTCATTTATAGCCTTGGCATTTCTTCTTGTCCAAAGGACACAGCTTTTTTACAGACAGTCTCGGCTACCCCTAGACTCAGCACACGCCTCTCCATCACTCCAAGGCAGACCAGCCTGTTTTGATTGCTATAGATTCCACTGAAGCTCTTCTCTTAAAACTATGAAACTGAATAAAGTTAGCCACTTTGGCTCTCAAAGTGCTCTATTTGGCCAGGCTGAAATATAAATGCAGATTTAAGTCTTCCTTAACAAATTACTGGAGAAAGAAAAGAGAAGGCACAAGCCATTCTTCCATTCAAGCATTCTCCAGTTCCACCTGGGTGTTCAGAGCACTATTCTTGCCCAGCAGCTGTAGAAACACCTGAACTCTTGCAACAGTTTTTACACAGGGGCAGCACATCCATTTTCATATGTTCTGCATGACTTTACCAGCCCCAATCGGTGCAACCTAAGCCACTCTGAGTACAATTTGTTAATTTTTTTTTTAATCTTCACATTTTAGTTTTGAAAAATGTAGGACTATATTTTGTATGAACCATGTTTTGCTGTAATAAGGTTCCTTCTGTCCAATATAGTAATAGTTTTACAGGTATTCCCAGTAACTCTACATAATGCCAGTTATACCATAGCTGAAATAAAGACCCAAGCTCTAAACAGCAAATCAGTAAAGTCTCATGTCATGTTTGCTGAGAGCTAGATACTAAATTCATTTCCAGAAATATTCTCAAAGAGCTGTGTCAATGGGTATTCCACATAATTGTGAGCTTCATTCAAATGAGTAATGACTCACCTAGAATTACATGTTCATATACAAGAAACTTTTGCCAACAAAAGAACCAGACTCTTAAAGTGTGCCACCAAGGAAAAATAGTTTTAATTGTAGAATAGTGATTTTTCAGTACAGCTGCAAGGCAAGACACAAATGTAAAATTGAAATGTTTGCACTGCCTTTTATATGAACACTTTCAAGTGAAAAGTCAAGGATTAATAACATAAGAACATGAAATGCAGATGAAAAGGACAATGTTCTTTATTGGTCTGACGTCAGAGTTCTATTTCAGTGGCATTTCTCCCCACAAATTAAGAGCTAGAATAGAAGACACACATGTTTAGGTACTGATTTTCCAGTGAAAAATGGAGGCAATCACAAGGGGCTGTAGGTCAGCTCCCACAGTTTCAGTACTCTGAAAGTGATAGGAAGGCATGTCTGCAAGCACCACTGCGCACACCAGGAGTGCATTTTGTCTCTGTACCTGCTTTGGTGACTGCAAGGTCCACAGGAATTATTCAAAGGTAGAACTATTTTCTATGTTCCTGACCACCTCCTTATGGCTTTATTTGTCTTGGATTCTGGGCCAGACTTTGGCCAGCAGTCAATAAATAGAGAAAGACCGGTAGAGTGAAGTCTACCGATTCCATTCAGAGTTGCAGCCAGTAATATGATGACATCTCTCCAAAGCACTTGTTAATGTTACTCAAAGTTAAAGCCAAGAGTTGTCATGGGGACATCATAAAAGATTTGTTCAAGTCAGTTTCACAAGTCATTAGCTATCAGCTGAAATTCCCATTTCCCTAACTCAGATTTAAGCCATTAAACCATACCTCTCTCAACTGAAAAAATGACAAAAATAACCCCTCCAAAGAAGCAGCATACTTTTACATTTTCATTAATTTACATCCTTGCACTTGACCCTCCAAACTAAAGAGAACCCAGAATATTGGGGAAGGTGGATCTATAATTTCTTCCTCTGCAAGGGAAGCTTTAACTGAGAAAGCATGGCATGTAAATCTACTTTATTTTTAATGTGTACCATTGTCTTTCTGTGCCCTGAAGGTTTACATGCATAAAACCAATACAGAAACTATGTTCCATAAGCAATGGGAAAAAAAAATCCAAGTAAATAAACCCCACAAGTGTGAGAAAATATGAAAAAATAATTTCTATTGAATAATACATGATTTTTTTCAAGTATCTATGATATAAAAACATTAATGGAAACTGTGGGTTTTTAAAATTTTGTTCTATTCTTCACAAGTCATAAAACATTGAGAAAAAAACCACACAACCATGTCCCCAAGAGGAATGAAGGCACACACAGATAATTTAGTCAGTTTTGCAGTATATTAAAATCAGTTCAAATAACCCACTATTTTATTGACTTGGAAGGAAATAGTTTATCATTCTGCTCTCTATGTAGGCACACAGGACAAAAGGGACAGTCACTTGAGTTGTTTTTTTGGTACTAGTGAGGCAGAAATGGGCAGCTCATCAATGCAGAAAATTAGGGGATGAAACATTGTGATGGATGCAGAAGAAATGCAAGAGACAAGCAAAAAGGCTGGCCAAGAGAGACTAGAAATATTGATGGGAACATGTCAGGAACCTTTAAGCAGATAGAAAGATGGGGAAGCAGAGTTCATTAGGTCACATAATTATGCAGAATTTCAACTCTGAAATCATAACTGCTTGAGAGACGTTTAAGGTAATCCTTGGTAGGGTTTAGAGCCAGCAGCAAGGAATAAAAAACCAACACGTTTTCTTAATACGCTCTACAGTATATAGAGAGTTGTTTACACAGTATAGCCACCCACTGCATCATACTTTACATGTAAAGTAAAGCTATTTCTAATTCCAAAAGAAGGGTGCAATGGAGGAATTCAAGCTGGATGTGGGAAAGTAGTTCAGTACTCTGGTCAGAAGGGAGGAAAAGTAGAATACGAAATTTAGAAATGCTGTATGGAGGGGGAAAATAGCACATTTTCCAAGGGAGTACTTCTAACTATTTGAGAAGGGTGTGAGGAGTGATTTAGAGATGACTCCTAGACCTAAGGTGTCAGATGTATTAAAACAAGCACCACTCTTCAAACTGGGAGGGTTGAGGAGCAATTGCCCCCAAAGCTTCTACCCACACATTGCTATTTAAGCACACCAGAAAACTTACTGAAATAAAAAATAAGAAAAAAACCCAAACAAACCCAGCGACAACAACAACAACAAAACCAAACCAGAGGGCTACTGAGAACAAGCTGAACTTGAAATGGTGACAAACTGCAAACACCACCACCAAAGACAGCACTATTATACCACAGCCTGTAGTCTGTATTGATGATAACAAGCATGGCATTATACTAAACATGAAAACACTATGTCTTACCAAAAGAATGAACAAAACCCCCTGTCCCCTTTTTCCATATATATTCTGACTCTGAGATTCCAAGATTCAGTTATAGGACTGATACGTACATGTATGAAGAACCCAAACATTTACATAATGTGAAGACACTGAAATAAAATTAATGTTGGGTAAAGGAGCTCTTTTGTGCAGGTAGCCAAAGGCTTCAAGAGCACAAGCTACAGTTGGGAAATTTATGTGGAATTTACATGTCCTGCAACAAAATTTTTCTCAAGCACAAAGGAAGGCAGGTTGTGTATTCCTTTATTTATAAATCCAGCAAATACCAAGGTTTACTTTGTTACATCTGTTGAAGTTAAGATAACAGCAAAGATATCTTTTATTGAGGGATGTTGTTTAGTTGCAGCCTAGTTAACTATTTCAGCAGCTGTGATCAACTAGTTAACAGCTAAAAGCACACATCATTTTAGAAGACCATTAGAAAGACTTTGGGTCTCATCTGAGAAATTCTCACAGAGATATAATTTTTTTTTAAATTAAATGATGCACTGAAATAACTGAAAGGTGAGTCAGAAAAGCACCTCTTGACTCATACCTGTTAGGAATTGCATTTCTATTGGGAACAGTGCTGTACTGAAGGCAGTGGGCAATCTTTTGAAAGCACAATTTCATTATCAACACAAGTAACATTAATTATACAGATTTAGGAAGTTGAAGGTTAAGAAAAGCAGAAAGAACCAGAATATTACAAAGTTACCTTATTGTTATTATTTGGTTCAGTCTTAAAAAAAAAATTGAATATCAAGACAGGAATTGACTCTTTGGAATGTCACTATTTTTCTTTTCTTTAGACGTAGTTATTGTCCTACCAGATCCTTGGAGTAATAGAAGCATTTTCTATGCAAGGGCCTGCAATTACTTCCCATAATATTACTGATGAACAACAATAGTTGCTAGGATTTTATTACATGGTTTATCCAGAGGATTCCTTTCATTTGTCAATGTCAGCCCCTCTGTAAAACAGCTAAGTTTAAATCAACTGTAGTCATAAAAGACAGCAATAAACACTTCCCTTAGGCAGATTAATTCATTTTAGGTTGAAAATTTGCATTTTTGCATTGTTACCTGTGCACACGTGTAGCACTTTAGCAGCCTTTGAAAACCACTGGAGTTCTTCAAATTAGTGAAAATGGAAGGGCAAAGATCAATGGCAAGGAGATGCAAATGAAAGAAATTACCAACCAGCAAAAGAATATTTGACATCCCCAAAAGCCTGTAGCTACATTTAAATATAAAGATTGACCATATACTATTTTCCATGTAAGTGTTACTTTCTCTTTTTAATGATGTCTCAAAAATATTAAAACAAACATATAAATAAAGCTCAAGACCAAGGGTGTTATGTGAATTAAACAAGTGAATAGAAATTTAGCATTTGGGCAATGTAATATAGCAGACACCCAAACTGCTTACAGAGCTCTTATTTAAGAAATTTTTCCTAAGTCCCTGTGTCAAATATTCTAACATTTAGATATTAAAGAGATTAAAGTCATAGGTAGTATAGAAGCAACAGTGCTTATTCAGAGCAGAGAAGTGTGGGCAAAGATATTAGAAGAAAATGGGTTAAAAATAAAGTATGTGTAATTACACCTTCTCAGCTACTTCTTTTTGAAAGCACTCCACCTTAGAGAAGATAAAATTTAGCAATGAGTCACCTCACATAATTCAGTTCCAAAATAACTTGCTTTTTAAAAGGGGAAGTAGTGATTTGGTATTAGGAACTAAAAATGACTTTGTGGAAAATATGTTATTTCACCTGCTATTAAAAACTTTTTTATAAAAGGCTATGAAAGCTTAAATTCATTGCGGAAAAGTACAATAGACTAAAGGTGTGGCTGAAAACTGACCTATGACCACTCAGGCAAGCTACTGAATAGCTTCCACAACTAAATGCTGGCGGTTCATGTTTTGCATGAAAGAGTTGCTATGGAAAAATATCTAGATTGTTATTTATTTGCTGGATCAAAGACTGATGATCTAGTACGGCACAGTTGTGATAGTACATTCTAACAAAACTAGCACATTTTTTCTTTACTCAATCAAATGATGAACAAAAAGTCACATTAAAAACAGTAAGGGAGTCAGAGTTTAAGAGTCTTTTCTGATGAAAAGAAAGAAAATCTAAAATAAATACCTTTAAGTAACAGGTGTCAAAATGTATATAAATAAATTGTTGCTTTTTAAACATGAAAAACTGTCTTATGGAGAATGGCAACTGTACTTCCTTAAGCTATCATAATATATGGTCAAATGTATTTATGACTGCTGTCACAACGTGATGAATTTTATTTATACCAAGAAACAAACAAAAATCTTGGATGATAGCAGCAGACATATGAGCAAGCAAAGAGAAAGTATGAAGACAACTGCAACAGTTCAACCCTCAAATATTATTTACTCTTGTTGCAAATTAGTATGTTCATAGTGTTACTTGCCTATAAATTTTAATTTTATTATTATCTTATGTATTTATGGGATACAAAAAGGGAGGTATTTGGTTATGGTCTTCTTTTTAGAATTATGGAGACAAGGAATGGAAGAAATGCAATTTGTAGGCTCTCATCCATCTTTAACTTTTAAAGGACTACTCTGCTCAGTGTTAAACAAACAAAAAATTCTTAGGTTGCGACTGTTGGTTGAATTGTCAAAATTATTAACAATGCAAAGAAGAATTTTATAGAGGTGCCTTTAAAACTTACTGATGTAGGAGACAGCTAGAAACAGTGCCCTTGTTTTAATTCTTCATTTTAATAGCATACAACATCGAATGAATTAATTCTCAGCTATGACATGATTTGTTATACCTAACATGGTCCCTTATATCTACCACATCATGTATATGTCCTCATCTCCTAATGATGAAATTACTGAAGCAGTTAACACGTTCTGATACAGTTATTATACTTACATCAGCTTCACTAAAACTGCAAAAGGCAATCCTCACTTTACAAATGAAATTGCACATGTATTTTCAAACAGCAGATCTGGACCTACTGATTTGTGAGTGATCAGAGCATATTTTTTGACAAGTAATAATTAATAACAGTTCATGGACTGCTGCCCACCTGTGATTCTTTTCCAAGATGGACAATTGAAGTGCTTATACAGAGATTATGTGATGTCCCTTTTCTTCCTTTTTTTTTTTTTAATTAATGGTCTAATAATTAACCACAGTAGTTCATTATAAATCTCAAGGTACTGCATTCCCCATAGGATTTTAACAAATTTTGAAGCTCATTCTACAAGATGTTGATATTTTATAATAAACAACACAGGGAGAGATTTAGACAAGAATAAAAACCTCAGGAAACTTGAATGAAAATTCTTGGCACGAGTTCAGTTAAACATGTTACTTTGCTTTTTTCCCAAGCAGACACAGTTCTCTGAAAGTCACTAGCTCCTCCAAGGATGCTACAACACAGAAACAGCAGTCAGAGCTGGTAAACTCTGGGAAGAAGCCTGGAACATTCATCAAAACTCGTACGTACCACACTGAAAACAAGACATAAATGATAATCTCTACTGGTTGTTCCCTCTCTCAGAGGCAGAATTCCCACTGTTTCGAGTATTTCTGGAACAGAGCTCCTTGGCATTACACTAGGGATGCCACCAACCTTTGCTTGAAAATAACCAGCCTCTCCTGTTTTGTCAGAGACACACATTCAGTGATCCCAATGAACTTCCCAGTTAAAAAGAAAAACATCTGGATTTTACAGAACAATACCATGGCCCATTTTATAACAGGAGTACTGGATGCTAATGTTTAAATACATATTCTGTATTATTTCATGGAGGAGCCTCGAAAACTTTTGTTCATGCAGAAATTATTTTAAAGTTTCTAGAAACATAAATCTGAAATAAATTGTTCACAAATTTATAGTTTATTTCAAGCAACCCATAAAGATTCCCATTTATGTCAATTAAAAAAAATTATTACGCATGAGTAATACCGTATAATTTGCTTAAAAGCAAAATTAGAATTTCAAGGTTTAACTCAAGAAATATCATTATCAATGATTTGATGGTAAAGCACAGATGTTAATTGTTTGCTGGTGCTAAATGTACCTGAGTGACTGAAATTTTTTATGTAATGTTAACATGTGCTCACCTAATTGACAAAATCCTGTTTATCTTTCACATAATTCTTTTACATAATATTTTATTACTGTAATAAAATAACTTTCAAATGTGCCTTAAGAAGAACACAAAAATAAATTTTTTTAAAAAATTTATTGAAATCTTAATGCTTAAATCTAAAACAACAATTTAAAATAATATTTATTGCAGGTAACATATCACTATTTTGTACATTTTCTATGATATATGCTACCTATTTTGGAAGAAAAATGTATTATTTGAAGTTGACTTCTCTTTGCAATCAGCTGAAGTGCAACCAAGAATTCTCTGAGTGGCACAGGTATTTCTTAAAAGATGTACTAATACAAGTAGGTTAATTTCAGAGAAGCTGAATCATAGGTTTGTTAAAAATCATTGCTTTAGCAATCACAAGATAGTGAATTTGGTATTTGTTTACCAAATGCTTTTTGTCAGGAAAAAAAAATGTTTCCCAAGGTTGGAATGCTTTTCTTCCTCTGGAGAGTTCAGTGTATGGTAACACAGAATACCACTGTTAAGGGTTTTAATTGTTTCTGCACCTCTCTGCTTGCACAGGAACAGATATGAATATTTTCTTTTGGCAACTGAAGGGTAGTTTAAAAAAAGAGCTTCTAAAAGAGAGAGTTATTTCATTTCTTGGATACTTTATACAGTCTTTCTTGTGCAATGTGTTTACTGTGCTATCAAAAATAGAGCTGTCCTTTCTCTTTGTCTGGTTCAATGAAATGCTATACTTGGAAGAATACAAGTTTTAAAGAGTGACAAGTTTTATTGAACAACTTCTAGACTGTGAGAGAAAGTCAATAAGGTATAATAGGATGACAGCAATGTTGATAATAGAACAAATCCTTTAATAAAAATAGCAAAGAAATGTAGACACAACATAAATTGAGTATACTTCCATATGACACAAATATGTCTGGTGAATATATTGACAAAAAACGAAAGAAAAAAGTGCCATTCCAGCACCCTGAAATCACAAGGAGAGTCTTCATATGATAGAGATATACCTCCTTGACAGTGATTTATAAGAATTAATGAGTGATTAGCTTGCTTCTCTGTATTTTACAAAGACATTATTGAACTTACACAGGAATTTTGGGATAGGAGATCATGAGCAAGTCTGCAATTTAAATGATCTTTTATGATCCTGACCAGGCAGAAACAAGTAGAGATGGTGGCATTCAGACATAAGCTCATTTGTCATCAGTATAAAACACAAAGCATTTACTGAGGTTGGTTCCACAGAGCCACATTAGAAAAAGAGGACTGCTATTAGGGGAGTCCCTACTTTCTTGAACAACTTGAACTAAGAAAGGGAAGGAGAAAAGATGTGAAATGTCATTAATGTTTTATTTAAAGAGTGACTGCAAAGAAAGGTCATTATTTAAGCCGCCACCAGAAGAAAGAAGATTACAAATTCCTAGTCGAAAGAAGTGATTGGCAAAATGTGAAAGCCTCATATAGCTTTGATTGCAGCTAAAGTTTAGCTAAACTTTACTGTCAGTAAGTTATGTTGTGAGAGAATACTCAGAATTTAGCAGAGTGTAGATTACTCAGTGGTAAGTCACAATAAGAATGTGCAAAGTACATTTTATTATATATGTATTCAATTCACACTGACAAAGAGCAGTAGTTTCTTTGACGCCCATACACTCCTTTTACTTACATTTTAATTTTCAGTTTCCAGCCTACTGCAGCACAAACTTTGCCTTCTCACAGGGCTGCAGTTGTGTGGTTTCTTTCTTATTCGTAGAGATTTCTGGTTTTTTTAGATAACCAATAAGTTGAGTTGCAATTACAATTAACTTCAGCTTGTGAAAGTGAGTTGTAACTATTGCCTGGGTATCCCTTGAAAAATACGGCATACTGGAGAGAATTACACAAAAAATATTAGAAGGATAGAGAACTTTCCTTTCAAGATGCTTTTTCAGATGTGTAGCAGTTCTTCAGCAGGGGAAGCATAGGGAGGCACTTAACTACCAAGATGAGATGGTTTGCTGTTATTTTCTTTTACTGCTGAACGACAGTGTCTTGAAAAATAAAAAAATTTATCCATACTAGCACATGGTAACAGCTAGAAGACAGCAGTTTAAATGAACAGATCATCACCCAGTAATATGGAAAGGAATTTTCTACTTAATGCTGAATGCAGCTGAGAATATGGGAAAGATTTAGGTAGAAAACTCATCTTTTCCCTGATTAAAATGTTGGTGAATTAGTTGGATCAACATCAAATGTGATGAAAATTTTGCATGAAAAAAAAGAGAGATATCATTAAACAAGAGATATTTGGCTGCCACAGGTGAGCTGTCAGTTAAAGGGAATGAATTAATGAGAACTGCATCACCTTGCTCAGTATACTAAGCAATTGCTTGATTTCAGATTTTCTGGATGCTTAGGTTTCATCTTGGTTTCCTATTTACACCATGTCCAGAATGAACCCTGTACCATTCCTGTCTCTAAGAGTAAGATTAAATAATATCAAACAGCAGAAATATGTCCATTTTCAGTTATTCTAGTTTCACAAGAGTTTGTTTCCAATAGATGCCTGTTTAGCACAGTAGATTTATACTACACAACACAACAAGGTTAAATTTAGAGTCAAGTTATAGGTCAGCTAGATTACAGGCAACCACAATAAACCTAGTGGATTTAGAATGGCCTAATATAGTCAAACAAATTATGTGTTTGGTTAGACAACAGCCGTTGCAGTGAGAGTAGTTGACCATTCTGCAATCATTTTACAGGACTTATGACTTTACTACTTTTTACATCCTCAGAATCATCATTAATGGCAGCAATTCACTCTGAATCGGGTATTATTTTAATATAGACTACTATGACAATAATACATTTCTGGAGGTGGCTACCTCCTCACAGTGAAATAGTAACAGTAATTTTCCCAGTGAGATCACCTCTTCCTGCTCACCCAGCCTCCATGCAGTAAAAACGCCCTTCCTGCTTTCATGTTCTGACTGAAGGGGCGTGAGACTCCCCCCAGCACTCCACGCTCCCAGCAGCCTCACTGTGTCTTGGAAGATTAAATAAGATTCTGCATTAAGGTACCCATGCACTTCTCTGTTCCCCAACTAAGGAAGAACTGACTCAGCCAAGGAAATGGTGATGTAACAGACAATATGCTTCAAAAGTCAATGGTTAAATAACATTGTATCACAGGAGTGCAGCTATTCTTTTCTGATTATGGCCTGCCTATAGGATTTTATCCCTGATTCAGGCTTAAAGTGTAATTCTACCTTCTGGTAATAATTTCATCTCTTTAATTTTACATTAAAATTTTTTGTTCAGGTTGGGCAGGGAGTTAAGGAAAGGGAAAATTAGCTGTCTTATTAATGAACTTGTTTTGTAACATGAGACCCCAAAAGAACTGGTTTTGTATCACACAGCACTGAAGATCGCAAGATTGAAGGCTCCTGTAGTAAAAGGAAGGTTCCTGACAAGCTGTTCCCACTCTTGGAACCATCCTAATATAGGGACTTCTCAAAAGTCTTCTAGATTTGTAATCAGCAACTAAAAAAGATTGGGCAGCCTTACCAGAACAAGGACTTTCCTTCCACACAGTGGGGGGTTTAAAAGTCTGAACACTACAGATATGGCACCCAGGTGTGCCTCAAGAAAGCTGCAGATGCAGGAAGTTCACCTCAAGGCTTTAGTTTTAACTTCACGGTTCTGCTGGTTTTTCTGCAAGGCAGTGCAGGCCTGCTGGAAACCCACCAGCTGTAACCTGTGTATGAGTTTCTTGGGAGCTATAGATCCCAACAGCCTCAGTCAGGAAGCTACATGAAGTTAGTGGGAACAAACTGGGGCTATCACTTCACTGGTTTCACTTTGTACATTTTTATCCCCTCTGCCAGCAACATTGATGCTCCTTTCTCCCCATGAGGAGCTCTTGATGAACTCAAGGCCAAGAATCCCAAACTATACTGGTTTTTATCAACAGTAGTAGGGAGTCATGTTCACAAGGATTTCTTAACATGTAAATTTATTTTAATTTTTTTTTAATATAGAAACATAAAAATATTTTTATTTGGGGATGTTTGCTCACCTATTTGTTTCAATCTTCATGGATGAGTAATTTAGAACAAGACTAGTTCAAATTAAAAATATATAAAATGAAGTTTCTGATTTTAAAAGGAAGCTAGAGATAACACTGAGAAAGAAAGCAAATTAATATTACAACTTTTAGAACTGTAAATGACATAGACGTGCTGTAAGATAAATAGTGCTGCTAATTCTTCACTAAGTGTAAGACGCTGTAGAACATTAAGATATTTTTTCTCTAGTGGAAGCAATTTCAGCTGGCTGATGATTTTCCTGTAAAATTAAAATAATTCCCTGTAATGGAAAAATTGCAAAAAGGAATTAATTTTCCAACTACAGAGTTTTATGAAATAGTTTATCTGGAAAAACACTAACTTTCTTAACATTCTTATCATGTTCCCCAGAATTCTTACACTATGGCCTCCTTTGTAATTGACCTCTTTGCCTTTAATTATTTCTAACAACTCTTAGTAAAGTGTTTACTCAATGCTGATTTGTAAAGTAGACTATTTAAGGAATATGTTGATTTATTGACTGAGGAAAGAGTGAGCTGAAAAACAATAGAGAATCTAGGCACCTAACCTAGATTGGAGGGTTTATGTGGCTTTAAACCATGTTTCTTCTATGATTAAATCTAAGCAAATTCACTTTTTATATTAGCTTAGTAATGCATTGTTAAACCACAACAAAACCTTGCATGGACATTGTGATTCAATCTATATCTGGGTCATATCAATTTGAATTGGTTTAATTCTACTTTAAACCAATATTGTAAATCTTTCCTATATATCCACAGGGCTTTACAGGTTTTTAACAAAATTACTTCAAAATATCTTCTTGTCAAACCTACGTGACTTTCAAATGCAAGTAAAGATGCTTGAAACTCAGAGTAACCCTCTCACAGGGTTTCAGAGCTGTGAGATGAAATCAAATCATATTCAAGATTTGCAGCCACAGGCAATCAAAAAACAAGGGAGAAATAACTGAGGCTGTAACAACATCAGCTTCGATACTGGTGTCTGCTGCTTTCCCAACAGGGTGGTGTAAGGAAGCCTGTGCAAGGAGAGAATCATCCCTAGTTCTCACAGCACTCAAGTACCAGAACCCATCTTCTGCCCTTCCTCCTTCTTCCTTCCTTCACAGCAGGGGGGAAAGCATTCAAAATCACAGAAAAAGCTAAGTTAATAATTCCTCAGATGCTGGGAAACTCTAAAAAGCTTTTAGCTGTTCAGAAACAGCACCAAGAAATCCATATAGGTCATTTCAGGAAGGGCAGAGAACAGACCATATGCAGTTGCTTGAGTGATACTTATAAAAAACCCCCCCAAACTAGTGATACACCTGTTCAAGAAAAGAGTAATACACTATGTCTAAGATGTTTTCAGGCACATTATATTCTACTGAAGTGTCAAGAATAAACATTAGCAGCTGGGCAGATGGAATTCATGCTGAGAGAGTACTGCAATGTCCAGTACAGTTAAATCACAAAGAACAGTAACTACCAAATTGCCACATGATATTTGCCTGTGCTCAGAGCTCAGTGGGAAATCCAGAGGCAAATTCTTCCACAGTGATTATGCACCATTTAGAGCTCTTATTTAGTAGCTTTGCTCATAGAGCATTGTAGGATCCTTAATGGACCCTTAATCAGCTGACTGCCAGATTTTCCAGTGCAAAGAAGGGTTGAGAAATGCTGCAGCATCTCACCCCCACATACACACCCAACACCACCCCACCTCTCCAAGTGTCCTGGCAAACCAGTTAGTTTGCCTTATGTCAGGGATCCTTGCTTAAAGTTTTTTTCTGCATCTCACCCACTTAGGATCAGCTGAATGGCACATAGGGACCATATTTAGATTAGTGAATCTGGCCCTTAATTTCTAAATGTTGTCACCTGATTTGGCTTTCTATAGCCCCATTGGTATGATGTAAACTAATACAAAACTGCCTTTGCTACTTTGGAGTTTCACGATTGTGCATAAAAAACCAATTCTTTCAAAAATCAGCTCCTTTTAATAACTCTGGGCACACTTCTTTGAAAAGTTGTCTTCATACTATTGTTTCTGATAAGATAGCTCTAAATTTAAGTCATCATACCTTTTACACTTAACATTTGTCATACAATAGCTCATCCACTGATACTCCGTGATTAGGGAAAGATAATCTCTCCATCCCTTTGTCATGAGTTCCAATGCAGAAGTTTACAAAGGTAAGTAGAGGTTAATTACCTGAAGATTAGCTGAATAATCCCACTGTAATGAAAAATAATGAAAAAGGCTCAATAAAATCATCTTAAAAAATAGTCTTCTAATGTTGAGTCATATACTGAACTAACCAAAAAGGGAATTTTGCTTCTTTTAAAATTTCGCATGGGGAACCTTCAAAAAAGAACACAGTCATTAATGAAATTTAATAGCTCCTATTATTCTCTTTCTTAGTCTATCTTCAATGTACCTCAGTTCATACTGGGCATAGTTCTTCAATAAAAGGGCTCACCATAGCTCATAATGTGTTTACAACTAAATATTAGTTTCTAGAGTAACATAGTGTTAATATCAAAGTTCATATAAATACTATGCTTTCCTTTCAAGAAATTAAAAGTACACTCTAATTTTAAATAGAATATGGAAGTTTATAGTTTCTACATTGAGAAAATTTGTTTGGGGTATGTTTAGGTTTTTTTGATTTTTTTTACTATTTTGATAACAATCTTTTTATCCCAGGCAGATAAAATCAATAAGGCATGTCCTTCTGAGTGCAGCATAACTTTTCTTTTTCCATTTTGGAATTTAGCTGACTGAGGAACTGTTCTGAGACCTTTTTATCCGATAGCACTATATCTGTTTAACAAAACACACTCAAGGCCTGAATAGAACATGCTTTGCCTTGGCTACGAAAGCAGCATCCTCTTAGAATTGTAGGATACGATTCCTCTCCTAGATGGGCATCTTTCAATCATTAGATAGAGGGGTTACACTAAAGAGTCTTTCTTTAAACAGACCACTCGGGCTTTTATCTGAATCCTTTACATGAGCATTTGGAGAAATGATTTTACAAAACTTACTCACACAGTGTTTGAAATTATAAACACTGTTTCACAGTTGGCATATGAAGACTAGTAACAAAGTACCTACACAGAATGAAAATATTTTGATTTATCTTTTCATAAATACACGCACATAGAAAATGATGGTATGAAGTCAAGGAGAATGTTATTATAAAGCAAAGGAGATTTTAAATCAATTGGTTTGCTTGGGGTTTTTTCCTGTGTTTATAAGAGGCTAAGGAGTACCATTTAAAACATGATAAAATTCCATTCAGTTTGGTTTGGTTTCTTGAGTGAGATTTTATGAGCATTTTCACAAATTTCATTAGGAAATTTTTTCTGTATACTGTATTTGAAATACTCTTCTCAAGCTCCATAATTAGCCAGAAAATCATATACTAATTGACTGGATTTTAGCCTTAACATACAAGAGATTGGGTTTAAAGTATCTCAACTGTTGTTCTGTCTGAGGCTATAACATCAGTCAGCTGTAATTCACACCCTCACAGCTGAGTTCTAACTCTTAACAGGGTTGCAGTTCAAAACAAAGCAAATGTCAGTACTTGCTTAACCTGAACAAGGACTGTAGATAACTTAAACTATTCTTTTAGATTTTGCCCTAAAATACATTACAAGTAATCATTTAATCAAAAATAATGCAGAGACTCATTAGGCCATCAGTACATTTTAGCTGAGGCTTTTTAAAAACCACTACAACAGATCACAGTGTGATCAACGCCTTTAATTACTTGTTGCCTGCACTAAAGTATGCGTTTGAAAAATGCAAATACAGAAATGCTTAGATGAGTATATTTAAGTTAGGCTGGAGCCATCCTAAAAAATTTTTTCACCTATGTACTCTTATCCTGAGTATATGGATGTGTGAATTAACAGTTATGATTATTTGGCTGATTTGTTGCCGAATGAACAGAAAGGAGAAGCCAAGCCAAGGATACTTACTGTCTTTCCAAAACTGCTGTTAAATGCCTTATCAAATATTTTGAGTGGGATTACTACTTGTATAGTTAACACTGAACTTTTTTTATGAGGAAATATTTGGAATATACTGTAAAGCAATTGGGACTTTTTTCTCATTACAATAATTGCAAAAGAACTGGGATAAAAAATGACACTACCTAATGGATTTCTTCTTTTCTCTGCACCTTCAGGAACATAACCATCTGCTTCCATCCACACCTCCCCCCTAAAAAAGCTACTAGCTGCAATACATGGTCACCTGTTAGCACTTCTTATGCTATAAAAACTGAGTGAAAGGATCCAAATATTCATAGTTAAGCCTTTATGCCTAACCAGAAATGGAAATATTGTACTTAAAACTACCTTTGTCTAAAAATCTCAAAAAAATCAACTTTTCTGAGTGTGAAGTGACTATACATACAGATTTTGGGTTATCGTTCCCATTGCTCTACATTACGAGCCCAGATCACTAATGAAAGTCCCTCAGACAGCCTGGAAAGCATATTCCCAACCAGGATCTCTGGTCAATAAATCCTAGAGGAAGAATCTGAAGGAAAGCAGGAAGAAAAGTGGTAGGAGGAAAGTGTGTCAGCAGAGGCAAATTTATTTCTACTGTTGTTATACAACAAAGATACACTAAAAGTGGTCATTGAATACGGGTAACAGAATTTACCACCTGAAGTAACAAATTTTAGCAATAATTTTCAATTGTAGCAGAGTCTAAACAAGACTCTGCCTACTATTAAAATGTTAATGATGGGAAGCATAGTAGTGGTGGCTGTATATTTTGTGACAGTCTTTCTTTCCGGTCTGAGTATGGATATACTTTTGCATTTACCACATTTCACTATTGCTTATAAAGAAATTAATAGAAGTACAGACTCACCAATTACCTTAGTATACCTGAACGCATTCCTATTTTTCTTTCTAATCCTCTCATGTTCAGTGAGATTGCTTTAAAACAGTAAGTGTATACTTCAGACATCAAAATTCATCTCCAACTTCTCATCAGATTAAAACTGCAAACCATTTTGCAATCCATCAGTCTTTTGATTGACACAGATTGTTGGCTTTCACACAGTAAGACTTGAACATAAGCCAAGTGCATATCATACATTCACTGACTTGGCAGGAACACGGTTGCACAGGCCAGTTTTGGGAACGGATAATCCAGTCCTGGCCCTCAGTGCCTAAATTTCCTTTTTAACATCTGTTATTCAGCAGTAAATGCACTGGACTGTGAAAAACAGGTCCATATTGTATGAATGTTCTTGAATCCTCTGTTTGGGAATTTGCATGTGGTGCATAGCTAAGTCCATGGCTGAAGCTGGTTGGAATCAATTTCACTCGTTGAAGCAGATGAGTTGAAAAACACATTCAATTATATCAGCTGTCCCTTTTATACAGGTATGCAGATTATTTGAATTTCAACAGTCCTTTAGAATAGCTCTGGCAAAATTCCCCCCCTCCCCTTTTTTTTTTTTTTAAATACGTCTTTTGATTTGCAAAGAGAATACATACAAGTTCTCATCTTTCTCTGAGCTGAAAAAAAGTGTCACACATTAAAATGGTATGCAGCCCTGAAGAGATCATCCTATTTCCTTGAGCCAGTGAATCCTATCTAAATTTGTATTTCATATAAACTGTGCCAAATATCCCGGTTTGAACCTGAGTTTGATCACAAAGTTTTCAGCAGCTTTAGCAAGTATCCTGATTGCTTTCTACCTATTAATTTGAAGCATGAAAAATATGCAAAACCAATGTATCTTTGTCTCCTAATAATACAAATTGACAAGGTAAATATCCAAGGTAAATTTACAAGGTAAATATAGAGCAGATTAATAATCTCTATAATTAGTAACTTGTAAATTTGTGTAAGAATTTTCAGGCTTGACTTGCAGAGATGACTTCACAGAAATGTTCTCCCTTTATTATTTACAAGACAGAGCTGCACATCTTCCCCCTCATGCCATCAACTGCCATCTCTTGGTAATAAGCACTACAAACTACCTAAAATCACCAGCACCTTCAGCTTGGTTGGGTTATACACTTACATAAAAGCTGAAGGACATGATACATTTGTTTTAGTTCTGTTTTTAGTATCTACCAACATGACTGAAATTAAATCCTGTTGTAACTTTTGAAATCCCAATGTCTTTAAGCCGTGAGCGCAATTTCTTCTTCCTTCAAACCTGCAGGGGTTTGGCTGCCTAGGCTTAAGTCTAGATTTTGGTGCAGCTGTGTCACCTCAGGTCAGACAGCTGTGCAGAAAGAGCTGTGCAGAATGAGCTGTGAGAAGTGAGGTCTGCCCTGCGCCGCGTCCTTTGTCCCAGCCAAGCTGTGCCACAGCAGTGCTGGCATCTCTCTGCTGCAGACCTGTGTGGTGCTCTCAACTCCTGCTGACACCAGAGCTGCTCTGCTCATCATGAGCAGGCAAGGGGACTGTGGGGACAGAGTTTGGCAGTCATGTCTCCCTGCCTCACTGCCATCCTCAGCTGTCAGCTGACTTTGACCTCTGGAGCTGTCTGCCCTTGATGGAGCTTGGTGGAATTCTGCTGTGTCCTGAGCTGCCTGACACAGGAGGATTGAGTCTTACCTTGATTGCATCCTTGAGGAATCATCTTTCAAGTCTGTGTGGTTTGTTCTTATTAGCCTAAGCAAATACTATGGGAAGGTTAGCTTAGGACAGATAAAAATTCAAGAGAACATTATTGAATTTCTGTGTTCTCTCTGGTTCTCTTACAGAGAGGTACATTCTTATCCCCTTCCAAAGAAGGTCACTAGCATAAGAAACTCCATTTGCTGTTAGGTGTCCTTTCTTATTACCTCTTCATTAGCAGGTGTACCACAAAAAGCTATCCAATTTGTGTAAAGGGAAAAAGGTCTTGGCACATATTGAAATGTTACAAATACCCCTCAGTTCATCTCCCAAACGGGCAGCATCAGCAGGATAGTTATCCTACCTACAAAACATCTCCTGTGACTTTGTTGGACCAAACAGCTGATGGCTATGTGGAAATTTCAGCCCAAGAAGCTTGGGAAAGCCACATGTGTAGAAGTTCTGTCACATAAACTGTCCAGTTGTCCAGTGTGGACAGGATCGACTGCATGGGACTCTGACTCGGAGCAGGGAAGTCTAATTTAGATGTACTTTATGGTCACCATCACTCATTGCTCTGCATTCCCTGATACAAACTTACAGAACACAGCCTGCAGACTAATTCTTGTAAAACATCCCTGAGCAGAGGGATTTGGATGATCTCTTTTCTTGAAATATAGTTTACCCACTGCAGACTGTACTGTTGAATTATGCAAAAGGAATGCCAAAAAGAGACAATAATAATGTAGAATGAGGCTAGAATGCCAAAGGAAAATAATTTTCTTGAAAAGCAGTGTCACATATAATACTATAAGCTATTTTTCAGTAGAAAATTGAAAAAGGACAAAGCCCTGAACTAAAATAAACCAATTCTATATTTCTGTGGAAAGCTAACATATGACCCAGAAGATACCTGCATTTCTATTTATTAGGAGTAATCTCCAAGTTTTAGTTCGAGTTTTCTTTAATGGAATCTTAAACTCTGACAAATGGTGAACTGAACATTTCTGTGAAATAATTTGCCTTCAGAAAGCAACATGAGGGCAAAAGATAGCATATGATAAGAAGAGAACAAAAAGATAGAGTAAAACCCTCTTATTTTTATGACTGCTGCTATACTCGTGACCTACTGTAGATGGGAAAGTGACAGTATCCCACAGAGGCCAAATAAACGTTAAATTGATGGCACTGAACAATTCATGACATCATTTTATGTGATGTAGAAATCTAGACATAAAGTCAAAATACAGATTACCTCCCTTGGAGAAGTTGTAGAGAAAAGCCATGAGGAAATCTTTCCTAAAGGAGAAAAACATGGGGTTTGATAATGTGGAAATTCACAATGTTCTATAAGAAGTGAGATATATTTTTTTTCCAGACAATTCAGAAATCTTTAAAGGTATGACACTGACATTTCTCTCTCCGCTGAGCTTACTAGACTCCCTTTTATTACCCCAAAGGAGTATTTTTTGCTTAGTATGCACATAATTCCTATAAACTTTACAGGATTTATGCTCATGCATCAAAGATAGAAGAGATATCCTTGATCTTATGTCTACATATTCTTAGTAGAGAGACTTTAAAAACAGGTAGAGGATAAACTTTGCTAGCTCTGTAGTTTATTCTCTGAATCATAAGTTTGGTAAGTGCAAAAAAAATTTATAGGGGGGAAAGAGGAAACCACCAGAAACGGAAAGCAAGACAGTTTAATACCTGCAAGTAAGACTGAGATATTAACAGATTTTGATTGTTAACAGAATAAAACCTAGTTCCAAAACATTGTTTGTTTTCCTGGGAAGTAAAAACTTTCAAATGTTTTTAGTTTTGCTATTTCAGCCAATTTTTTCATTGTGTGTTTTTCTAATGGTTTTGGTCAAACTGAATATGCATTCCTTCATTAATATCAAGTTCAAGAAAAAATTTAGCACTGTTTCAATTATTTTACAAAATGTACACACAAAGTAAAAGAAAACACATTGTACCGAAATACGGCTAATCTGCACCCAAGGAACTTTGATAATTCATAACAAAAAGGGGTATTGTATATGGCAGCTCTACATGTTATAAGGAATAAGGTATGTAACATTACTAATAAAAAAAAATTAGAAAGTTTTCTATCAATGGATTGTGTGTAGAAAAAAATCATAACAGGGTATTACTTATTACTATATTGTAGTAATAAGTACATTTTAATTGATTAATGGCCAAGAGAATAAAGACTATAAAACAAAATCCTCAAAGAGACACGTAACTGTTCATGTGTATAAATGTAGAATCTCACCCAAAGTGGTCACGTAACAGTTACAGTAGCTGCATTTATAGCAGTATTAGAAGATGAATGGGGATCTAAGATGAAATCCAGAAATAAAGAGTTCCTGCCAAACAAGCAATTCTAAAAAATGTTTGTGTCAAGGCAGTTCTTGTGAGGTTGTCTGTTGCTTTTTTTCATTAGAGGGAAAATGGCCACCCCTTTTCCCCAAAAAACAGATAAATACCTTGCACTATTTTCTCTTCTAACTAGACTTCAGGAGACAGTCCTCTTTCAAAGGAGAAGGCAAGTGGCAAAACCTGGGGCATGGAGAAAAGGTGTATTGCATCAATGACCACCTTTATTTTGGGAAAACAGTAAGTGACCAAAAAAACCCTGAATGTGCAGGATTCACACTGAGGAAAAGACGTACACTGTACCAAGGGTTTAGGGCTACTAAATACAGATCCAGTACGTAACAGTGATGAAAGAGATGCGATAATACCAGACATGGTGTATAACAATATATATATTACAATATAATATATAATTAACAGTAATACCTTCTCAAAAATGTGGGACACACTGGTGTCTCCCATGAAAAAACAGGTTTAACCTAAATGCTGCTAGCAGTGTAAATTTCATCACACTTCATTTAATTAACCGGTAATCAACCATTATCTAGTATCTGAGGTACTAGGCAAACAGCCTAATCACTGCTGGCATTAGAAAAGATAGGGTGAAAGGAATTTAATTTAAAATTATGAATGCATATGTTTTACTTTTTGAATTTGAACTCTAGAAGTTCTACCACATGCTGTTTTACACTGACATTGCTTTGACTATTTTTTACATGACAATTGGGGTTTTAACCTGCCATTTCTTTCAGTCACAGTCTAACAAGTCTTTGTCACTAAAGAAACCGAACTTGAAGAATGTCACATACTGAACAAATAGACACAATTTGTTACTCAAGAGTTTACTATTTACAGTGATTGACTAGGATAATTGTATGTTTACTTTCATGACTTTGATCTCTGTGACGAAGCAAAGGGCTGTATTGACTACTTTGCCTCCTAGTCTAAGCTTCTAATTTAGTGCTGAGTTGGGAAGGACTTGCTCAAAGGTAATAACACTTTTGAAACTGTGAGTTATTTATTTTCATGCTAGTATGGTATTTTTCTTCCTCTTTTATCTGCACTTTAATTACAGAAGTGAGGAAGAATTAATGTTTATTTCTATAGATGACTGACAGATCCTGAAATTCGGAGGCAAGGCTGCACAATATCCCAAAATATTGACTGTCAGGTGTCATATTTAAAAGCATTTTTAAAGTCTACAAATATAGTATGATTAGCTATCATCTGTTCTTGAGCAATGTTTTACAAAAGCCACGGAGCTGGCTGAGCCTGCAAGCTGACAGCTTCAATATTGAATGTTATCAGTTCAGTGGCTGAAAAAAGTGAGGGATGCTATATACAAATGCTTTGCCTTTACAGGGGAAAGCTAAGCTGAATGAGCTAGAAAAGCTACTGTCTGGACAGTGAAATTGTGCTTGTCAAATGATTAAAGGGTGAGCAAGCTTTGTCAAAGAATATGAAGTCATGCCCTCATTAATCTCTTCATTAATCTCATTTAACCCCATTTCTTGGGAAGAGCCTTTCTGATGCAACAAAACTATTTTGCGTATGTGCTCTCCATGGAATCCCTAAAATAATTTATTCGATTTGGACAGTGACTTACAGTTTAGTAAAGGGCTAAAGTATGTGACATTACTAACAGAAAATCGGAAAGTTTTCTTCCATATAAATAAATTGTATGTAAAAAAAAAAAAACAAAAACCAATGTCAATGAAAGTTCACTTTTTCCCTTTTTTTTTTTTTTTCTGTCAGCACAAGGAGCTTGATTACAATCAGGAATGGCCCGACTAGAAGCTGCTAACTTGATGGTCATAATGATTCCTTCCCTTATTCCTGCTTTTTCCTCTATGGGTAGACTAAGGAAGGGAGCAGTTTTAGCACAGGTTTTAAGTTCACCTATTCATTCTCATAATAACTGATCAACATGAACAACCAGAAATTAAAATCCAAGTTGAAAGGGAACCTTTTTTGAAAGTACAATTCTTAGGTTCTTTAGTCCAACACATTTTAACACCTAAAAAAAGGGAATCAGTAGGATTTCAGTGGTGGGTTTTGTAATAATCAAGAGAAGTGTTTCTCTCTATGAAGTATAACCAATTTAGGGAAAGACTTGGAGAACTACATTAGTTTTAAGTAACCTCAATGAAGGAAATCTAGCCAGTTCAGGGTGTTTAAAAGTTTACTTTAGAAGCAGTAGTTATTTCAAAGAGATAAACTTCTGTAGAGTACATAACCCATTTAAAAATCCTACATATCATATTTTATCTAATAAGCAGGCATATAGATAAGTGAGTTGAGGTTTTCAGTGTTTCAGAGTATGTGATAATTTATGTGAAATTTGTCAAAAGCCCCTCCAGTTTTGAAACAGTAGTAATTTTTTATTAAAATAAAACTAAATATTTTATTTCCTATTACTATGTAATATGTTTTAAAAGATCTTTTAATTGGCCTGCTGCAGGCTGCGGATAGAGAGGAAGTCCGAGAACTTGTAATGGAAAGTGATTGTAAATGAGATATTGCTTGGGTTTCCTCACAAAAAGCTTACAGATTGAAAAATGCCCTTTACCACATTTTTACTTAAATAGGGAGCAAGCATCCTTTCCAAACACTACCATGTAGTATGATCTATGTGTCTTATTTTGTTTTACAACAGGCCATGATTACTTTGCCAGTAGCTTCCAAACACCTAATTATTTTTGAATTTTTTTTTTCAGAATATCTAAAAATCTAAATCTAGATATCTAATCTAAATATCTCTTTAAGAGAATGTCTTCATCTCCAATCATCATCTCCGGGTCTTGGAGATTCATCATGCTTGGATAGATAAGCACTAAAGAGAACTCTAAGGCGAGTATAATTCTGAGACTCTGAAATGTATAGCTATGATTTATAATCGTCTTTTCTGTGTGTCACCCAAAGGGAGAAATCACTAGATAAAAGGGTACTGCGAAGTGGTTAATGTGGCTGGATTTTCAGTGATCTTAAGAAAAAATTTCCTACATTTTTAGGTTTATGGTAAGATCAATGACAGATAAGGTTTTTCCATTTAGTTAGCTATAGCCCTTTTCAAAATTAATATCAGACTGTGTGGAAAAAAAATTTCTCTTCAAGGATGTTTCCAGGTGTCCTTGTTTTCTCCTGCAAGGTTTTATGGAAGAAAAACTAATAGAAGAAAAACAGAAAGACTGTCAATTTTACAGCATCAGATATAATAAGTCATTTGAACTGATGTCATCATCTTCTTCAGCAACTTTCCAAAGACTCACAGGGAATCATTCTTGTGTTGAATCATCCAATTCTGGCAAAAATAGAAGCAGAAATAGACATAAACTAATCATACCAGCAATCTCATATTATAATTTGAAAAATAACTTAATAATTTGCTTAATGTGCCAAAAATGAGCCTTAAAAACAACAACAAAACCACAACAAAAAATCCTTCCAAACCAATAATCAGCTAATAGCATTTAATATAAATTAAATTAACATGGATGTTCCTCTGCAAGACTTGGTTGTACTGAAGATAGTGCAGAAAGTGCCTCAAAAGTGAAAATTAAAATTTTAATTTCTCTAGAGCTTCAAAGTTAGTTATAAGTCCTACATTTCTAGTGATTTGATCTTTGCAGTGATTTGTTAAATTCGTTGCAAATAGATGTAAATTTGAGAAGCAGAAATCATGGGGATTTTTTACCAGTGAAAATATTTCTGTGATTATTTAAAAGAAAATATCGAGGTCTTCAGTTTAACATTGTGGTAAAAAGTAACAGTTTTATTATTTTATTTATATTCATGTTAGATTGAATAAGTGGCAACCAGTTTTCCACACCATATATGAAGGAGCAACCTCCATAAACCAGCGGAGGACAACTAAGTTCTTCCTCTTGTGGTCACTTACTGCCTTGGGAAGAAGTCTTCCTTGGTACAGCAAAGAAGCAGACAGAGGGAAGTTCCTTGGGATGGAAGAAACTGAAATTTGTTGCAATTCAGAAGTCAGTAAAATTGGGAATAAACTCATGAGAAGAAACATAGAGTGGTTTGGGTTGGAAGGGACCTTAAAGACCATCTAGTTCCAACCACCCTGCCATGGACAGGGACACCTTCCACTAGACCAGGCTGTTCAAAGCCCCGTCCAACCTGGCCTTTCACCCTGCCAGGGATGGGGCATCCCCAGCTTCTTTGGGCAACCTGTTCCAGTGCCTCACCACCCTCACAGTAATCACACACAAAAGAAGAACATGGTTGGAAAGATTTATTTACAACATCTTTTATTCCTGTTCTGTTTCACCTTGAGTTTTCTTTTTAAAGGCACTTTAAAAGTGAGCTTCTTCAAAGTACTACTCATGCCTGTTTCTGTTCTAATAAAACCTGAATTTTGCAGGTAAGAGCTCTTCTCTCTGTAGCACCTACTGTTTAAAATAAGGGAAAAGGGTAGGCTAAGCTATTTCTGCATGCTTTTTGCAAATGTCAAGGCACATTTTATTAGTATCCAGGAGCAGAATGTTTATTTTTGTTTCCTTGTCTCCAGTATACTTTTTTCTTTGTTCTGTTTTTAAATTATTTTATAGCGAGACACGTTTTATCTGTTTCTGCCAAAGATATCCTGACATGTATTAACAGTCAGGCTCCAAAATGCCAGAAGAGAATATTTTATGCAGAAATAACCCCATGTCTTTTCAATCTTATGCTAAATAGGATTTGATCAACTTTTAGACATTTACATATGAGCAAATAAGATTATTATTTTTAATATATTTTAACATGTTCAAGAAAATATACCATAAAGGTAAAATTCAGAATCTGTTGGCTTAAGGAGTCACTTGTTTTAGTTATATAAATGTTTCCCTGATTTTCTTTCTGTATCTGTCAGAGTGTAGAAAAGACAGGAAATTTTCCTGACTGTTTTAAGTCTATAGAGAAGAATGATGAAAGTGAAGTTAACATAAATCCTGTTTTGCTAAGTATGTAATTTACTAGCATGTTAATTTTTCCAAGAAGTTTGTTTGGGAAATTCAAAAAGAAACCGGACATTTACAGCAGTAATGTTGGACTGTCTGAACTGCCTCTAGCAGCAGTATTAAAAGATTTAAACAAAAGATTACTATAGCAGAACTATTTCTTCTCTGTTTCAAGCCCTGGAGAATTAAGTTTTCTTAAGGAAAGAGACAAAATTAGTCATTACACCCTCAATTACCAATTCTATATTAGAAGCTGACTAAAGACAGAATTGGATGAATAATTTCTAAAGTTTTTATACAATCAGTGAAAGGAGAGACAAAGTTTGAGTCTTACGAGATTAGGATTGGCTTGGCTCATTAGAGGTAGCTGATGGTATTGGCAGGACCGCTATAGACTGTCTCTGGTCACATATACATTGGCTTGATATAGCTGTGCCAAACAGGACAAGCTTCTTCCTTGCTGAGCTCCATTAAATCCATATGGTCATTCGGAGAGGCCTCAGCTGCAAATGCACCACTGTTCATAGTCTCAATTAATGTTAGGGCTACCTTCAAGCTGTCTGCTCATGGCACCAGCACTGACTGTTTTCCTGAAAGTAATATTACCAAAAATAATGTCATATAACCAGGAGGTTACCAAGTTGGATAAACTTAAGAGTGTGAGCAAACTCAGAAGAAAGGCTTCACTCTGAGAGAGAGTGGGCAGGTGGAGGAGATTTGTTTTTACATATTTTTTCCCACCTAAACAATATAATTTATTTCCTTAAAATATTGGTGGTTATAGGCTATAGACTGGTATAAATTAAACTGGCCAAATAATTTCCCATTTTCTTAAAGCAAATGCAGCAAAAAATAGCAGAACCCCCTCCAAGCTCTGGAAATTCTTGGATCCCACTGTCAAAGGAAAATAATAGACATTTCATGGTCTCCATCCTGCTGTCACCTTCTGCACTGTGTAGCGGGTTTGGTTCGCATTTTTACTTTTTGTGAGATAAGAATTAGGAGGAATGCAAAGCAGGCTCCAAACTTAAAGAATATGAAGAAGTTTATTAACATAACTAAAAGAAAAGGATTAATAAGCGTTAAAATACACCTTCAGAACACTTCTCTTCCCCCCATCCTCCTCCCTCGTTCCAGTTACAACATAAAGGCACAAACTTGAGATTATTTCAGTCAATTTATCCACTCTGTAATAGTCTTTCATCAGTTCATTTAGGGAGAGGAGTCTCTTTTGCTCATGCTATGGGGCTTCTCCACAAGAAGGAGTCTTCTTGTGGCTTCCATGTCACAGCACAAGCAGCCGCCCGGGGTGGTTTTCTGCTGGCATGTGGAAGTCCCTTCCCTCGGCTTACAGCTTTCCCCACAGCTGTTTTCAAGGGTTCAGTCTTAGCTAATGGGGTA
>VZRQ01010228.1:954813-975727 GCA_013397975.1 Machaerirhynchus nigripectus | reverse complement strand
ATCTTACCCGGAGCCTTGGCTTGCAGCTACAACTTATCTCTCTGTTGGTCACATGCTCTCTGCTGGGCAGTGGTCAGGAGCTGGTTTCGGCTGTAGCTGTAAAAAGTCCATCTCTGGCTGCCCTGGAGAAGGCAGGGGGGCATCACGGCCCTCACGGAGCCGCGGGCCTGGCCCCAGCCCCTGCCGGGGTCAAGTGGTCAGGCCCGGCCAGGCCCAGCCTGGCCATGCGGCCAGAGCCCTCTTGCCAGCGCAAAAGCCGGAAGGAAGAGAGATTTCCCGGGCTCCCACCTGATATAAATATGTGAATTTTGAGAAACGCTATTGGTTTAAACAACTGTCCATCAACTCAGGTTCAAACCATCACACACTGTCAAAGACACTTTTGGTACCCTAGATGCCTGAAGAATAGGCAAGCCTAGAGTCAGCATTATGCAATTAAGAATCCGTGATGGTTTATACCACATATATCCATTATATCACCTATAATGTTCTTTTAGTATAATTTTAATAGTTTCTATTTCTGGAACTCAAACTCAGAATTCAGACATGAATAGCAATAAACTTTAATAAGTCAACATTTACCTTTTTGATAGCAAAGAGGAAAATAATTTAGACTATGAAGCTCCATGAAAATGGGATTAGATGGGAGTTAGCCTAAGTCTTAGGTCTCAAGAACAGATGGAGAAGAGACTGAAGTCCTTACTTGCACTAAGTTTTTTAAGTGCAATAAATATCCTCAAGGACTTTGTTTTATAATAAATTTTGCAGAAGATAGGGTTCTTTGTAGTGAGCTGCATTTTAAGGTGAGGTGTTTCAATTTTATAACAGAGTTTTATTTTAAAGGACATCCATGTCCACAGGTAAAAGACCTAGATTATTTTGCCTTTTTCAAAAGAGAATTGAATGTGCATTAGTACTCCATTACTTTATATGAAGTTGTGGACAATTACTTCTTATAGCTAAATGGGGAGAAACTCATACAAACAGAATCATAGAATTATTTGGATTGGAGTGACTTTAAAGATCATCTACTTCCAACACCGCAGCCTTGGTAGGGAAACCTTTCACTAGAACAGGGTCCTCAGGGCCCTATCACATCTGGTCCTTTGATATATTCATTTTTAGGGGTTTTGGCAACACATTACCAAAAATGGAACACAAAAACAAACCAATACAATTAATATCTATCAATGTTTCTTATCTAGGTAAGTCAATATATATATTGATCATTATATTCATTATGCATACAATTAAGAAAGACTTAATAAAAGAATATAATTAAAAGATATAAAAAATTTCCATAATTCATATTGGGTCAAAATAGTATGTATGCAGTTGAAACCAAAGTGTAATTCATTTTATTGCCAAGGGTGTTTTCACTCAATACATTTTATCCTTAGTTGTTTGAAAAGCAGAGAAGTTTTATTAAAGAATTTTGAAATCACTCATCATAACTTTGCCTTGGTCCAAATGTTTATCTTTTCTACTACTTAACAAAGAATAAATATTTCCGCATATTCAAAAATACCACAGTAACTAAGGCGTTTTTTAAAAAATAATAGATTTTATGATTCCACACAAAACTCCTCCATTTCATTTCTCAAGAATTCAAATACGCTGTTTTTGAAGCTACATTTGTCAACTGCAGGTAAATTTTCCACTATAGTAATTTTAGCTGTCTAGACAATATTCCTCTCGTTCCACATATGATTATGTCAAGCAAGCAGTGACATGTAGAAGTACAAAAGAATTTTGATTCAAGTGCTCATATTTATCCATATCTGTATAGTTATGCAATATATATATATATTCTTCCACGCAATCATACTTCAAAGATCCCAAAGCTTTTGATTTAACTACTCAGAAAGAGTACTGTCTTGATCCCATACCCTTCTGCATAAATATTGGGATGCAAACCTAATTCCATGACCGCAGCAGTCCTGTACATCAAAAGGTTAGTGCTCAGTTAGTAGTGACTTTACTGATTTTTCTCTTTCTTCAATTTGCAAGCCTTAGATCTTTTTACTCTCTACCTTGTTAAAGCATGCTCAAAAAAAAAAAAAAGTCTCTCCCAATTGACAGTTTTTGTGAGATGGTGTAACACAATGATGTTCATTTTGTAGATGGGTGCAAAGGCAGAGAAGGCACAGGTCTTTTACTACCTTCTAAATGAAAGGAATTTAAGAGCTATTCTGTTTCAGTGTTTGCTGCCAAAATATCTTTAAGGACATAGGCATAAGAGGTTAAGCCGAAACTTGTGTGAAGGATCTGTATTTCAAAGGACTCTATAAAAGGCTCAGCAATGATTTTATCTGCACAACTGTAAGCATACAAAATTTTCACGTGTCCAACTAGGCAAACAGGCTGGGAACTGCAGAAAACAAATGATGATGTACAGAAGGCTTTTCCCAGCATAATATGCAGGTACAGAATATATTTAACACCGGTTGGAGTTTTCCAATTTTTCTTCTCAAACTCTACTCAGCACCTAAAATACGACATTTCTTTCAGTCTTAGAACTTATATTTTAAACAGTAAGCCCATAGGATGAATTCTGATTTTTTTTCAAATCCTAGGCCCAAAATGTAAATCTCTTGCAGCTTCACAGTGCCCGGAAAATTGAAATAATTTCTTTTAATTATCCATTTTGCAGGAAAGAAAAAAAAAAAAAACCAGAACCATTTGGGGAAGATGTCCCCAGGAACATTTAATGCAAGGGGAACCATCTCACATAAGATGTTTGAGGAAAAATGTTTTATAAGCAACTAACATTACAGACCCTAAGTGATCACAAGAATACCAGTACAGTCAGCATGACTGAAAGGGAGCTTTAGATACTGATGTGGTAACTTCAAAGATTTACGCAAATATTCAACAATAATATGACTCAGAACCAAGAAGTTTGGAAAAGTGTTCTGAATGTGACATTCTGGAGGAAACTCAGAAAGAAATGTCATTGCCTTATGTGGAATAATTCCCTTCGTATGACAGAGTGTGAAGGTCGCAGTGACAGAAAGCTTTATAGCACAGTATTAGGCACATAATGTGTAACAATGCATAAAAAATCCTGCCCTTCTTCACATTATTTCTGATTTAATCCTTTGGTATTAACTTTACATCTCTGATAATTAAAAAAAAGAAAAAAGGTAATTAAATAACATTTCCACTGACAGCACCTTGCACTGCATTTAGTAAAGCAAGGTTTTGCCCAGAAATTCAAGACTTGCATTGCAACAGACACACCAATCAGTTACTTTGCATTTAAACAAGTAACTATAAGATAAAAAAAGGAGAGGGCATCTCATACTGGCATCTATGTCAGATACTTTAAAATTATTCCCATAGAGCTAGTCAAAAGGTTTGGACACAGAGAGTCTTCAGAAACCATAAGTGTGACTGCAGGTGAGACCAAAATTAAATCAGGTTTTAAAAATTACTGATCTTGTTGTCCAGCTGATCATTTATTTACAGTTATATTTCTAAAACAGTCTTGACTCCAAATCAATTTGTGAGTGCCAAGGCTGACACCACCGCTCCCAGGTTATTAGAATTGGATGAGACAACCTTATCTGAGGCACCCAAATCTAAGGAATATCAATGTACTCTAAATGTTTATATCCAGATATTCATATATGTGTATATTATACAGATACATGCATATTACATGAATTGTAATATATATTGTGTACATATTACATCTACGTAGTATCTAAAGTATTCATATTACATGCAATACATAGCGCATAAAATTATGTATATTTAAGCATTTCAGATATCGTTCTGAAGGATATGCTAAATGTACATAAAAATATAATATAAACTACAGAGGTATATAAACAATGTTGCAGAAGAAATTATGCTGGTTTCGTGTAGGATAGAGTTAACACAGACATAGATCTTATCAGCACATAGAAATGCTGGTTACCTTCACTGCAAAGATGCTCAACTCTTTCAAGGGTTTCCTGTCAATTATTTATATAGTCATCTGTATTCACATGTGTTGCTATTACAGCTTCAGAGAACCAGAGGTCCCACTCACTTGTAAGACCTGTTGTTTAATAGTAGAATAAGAAGGTGAACAAAAGATAAAAACCTTTCATAGCTCTAAGTACCATCTCAAATAACAGCTACACATACAACAAAATGACTCATTTTTATTTCCAGTGTAAAGTTTATGTAAACAAATGTCACCTGATTTCACTTACTCCACTTGTGATGTTTAATTTAAATTAGATATTTTTTTAATTGCGTACAGCAAATATGGTCACACGGGTTGACCTTGATAGATGAAACAAACAATATTCACCACATAAACTTCCAGTTTACCACAAATTTTATTTTTATTATTCCAAAATAACATTATCTTACACTGTATACTAATCAGCTTAAGTTGATTCGAATTCTCAAAGTCTCTAGTCTGAGTAGACAATGTTCATCAACACCTGCATCTAAGAATGCCACAAATTTGAGCAAGGAGGAAGCAGGTGGTTCTGCTGAAATACCTGGTTTTAAAGTTCCACTTTTCATTTCCAGCTTTTTGTAATTCTTTCTCCTTTCAATATGGATTTATGAAAACAAGATGCACATTTAGCCTGCCTTATTTGCCCTTGATTTAGTTCTTCAAGCAGAACATTTCATGTGCTTTAATCTCTACTACTAAATCCACTAAAGCATTTTATAGTTCTGTGGTTTTGTTCGTCTTCCCAGCGTGTCTGTGTGGTACCATTCAATCCCTCCACATTTTTAAAGAATGAGAAGATAGCACTTGTGTTTTTCTAAAGAGAATAAAACCACATGACTACTTCTTTTTGTCAATGCACATTAAATGAAATCTGTATTAGAAGATGATCCAACAAATAAAACTGTTCTGGTTTCAAAAGAGCTAAAAGGGCAATACATGCTAAGTTCTCTTCCCAGCTACATTTTATCCTATGTAATGAATTCAAACTGTACAAAGAAACACATAATTAGATCAGCAGACCTTTAAATTTACTATAGCCATTTACTGATATTTCCTTGACTCACCTTATTAGAATGGCTCCAAGTTCAGTCCTCAGGCCATACCAGACTCATCTGCATAAAAAACAAACAAACAAAATGTTCCCTTTCTAATATGCTGTATTTCAATTGTTTATAGAACCAGTCACACTAGAAAAACATAATACTAAATTTTTAAAATAAGCTCTTGATGCAGTTATTGCCTTATAAACATTAAAAAGCAGGAGTTTTAGAATAACACATTGAAAAGTGCACTCTGATAATATGGGCTGCAGCAGCAACATGTAGGTTGCCTGTGTGGTATATATAAATAATTAAAGACCTAAAATGGCCTTTATAGCTGAATCTCTGATGCAGGAAATATCAGTAGATGAAACTGTTCCCACATGCTATGTTAATGAGATTCACCTGTTAAGCAAATCCAACTGATTAATACCTGCTGGTTTTGAATAAAACACAACTCTGATGATTAGCACAGCTCTTTTTGTTCCTTAAAATTACCTTAAGGTACTGATATTGTAAGTCTTGAGGAGAGCTAGGAGCTTCCCAAAATGTGGTGCATGCAAAGTTTTGAATAAATTTTTAATCAAAAGATGAAGGGTAGAAAACCCTTCATATTTTTACCTTCTTCAGTAGAATCTTTGTAGCATTTCATCACTATGAAGAGTTTGAAGATATGCTGCTTAATGCATTTATCATGCTGTCAGAATGATCTAGTTCACTTTTTCCCCCCGGCATTCAGCCATACACTAGGCATTACGTGCATATTCCTTAGTTTCTGAGCCGGGTATTTTCCAGCTGGATACAGGTGTCTGAGGGAAATCTAAGGGTAACTTTCAACAGAAGGGATGGTGCATCAGTGAGATGTATGGAAAAGCTGAATATGCATCATGCAGAACATTTCTTTTGCTTCTTGGTCAGTGCATTATCCCAGCAGGCTCAGGTGAAAGTACTATATAGTAACAAGTGAGTGGATAGGGAAGTAGGGTAGGGACTGGTGGATTAGTGGCAAATCCTCTTATCTGCTCAGCAGAGCACAGCAGCAATGCTACTTCCACTAACAGGAAGTATTCTAATTGCAAACACACACTATTTTATAATGCTGATGTTCCTGAGCACACATGCATAGAGTTTGAGCATCCAATTTTGGCTCATTTTTATAGCGCTCTATAATCATCTCAATGTGACTTGAGTTGAGGCATGAACAGGTAGGATATTTATTTTAGCCTATGGAAAAAGGTTCTATTTTTTGTGGATAGACATGTACAATCATGTGAAAAATACAGAAAATTCCTTTGCTTTGGAGACAGTCCAAATTCACAAAATTAAAAATTCTGAGCCACCGCAAATATTTGCTTAGAGGATGCCTAGAGGGATTGAATTTATCTTTACCTTATAGTGGCAGCTGTCTCACACAGTTAAATGTAATGAAAATTTAATTTAACTAATTTTTATATAGTGATACATTCATTATGAGGTACTTGGCTTTCTATTTTTTAATTTTCTTTTCCTGGCGATTGGTCAGAGACCTCTATGTGGAAAAACTACCACATGCTGACCTCTGGTTTTTGTCTATATTAGAATCTTTATTGACATAGCTTTAAGGTCCTGGAATAATAAATAAATAAAATATAAAAAGAAATAAAAATTACAAAAGCAGCTACTGTATATCAATCAAATTTCCCAAATTTTTCATCTGCCTTGCTCTTTGTGTTGTAAAAAATTTATTAAATCCGTGGCAACTACAAGCAATGGGTAGTGAAGGAAAATAGGAGTTTCTGTGTGCTTCACACTGAGTTTGCCTTATCCTATTATTTCTCTTATAACAGGTAGTAATCTTCTTGTGTTTATGCAACACTAAAATCAACTGTCTTTTGTAAGGGATCTCTAAAAGATGAATTATTAGGTAGCAGTATTCCCCTTTCCTTCTTTAAGCAGGTGGTCTGTTTTATAGTCTGTATTCATTATTCTTGATCAATACAGCACGTACACAAAGGAAGTTACAATCTTCATACAGGTAAAGAAAAATTTAGGTTTGCATGAAAACATGGTCATCTCCGATATTCACTAGTCTTTGGGACTTGAATGTAAGCTAAGCATGTTTTCTGTTTGTTCCAGGGTTATTTTGACTTCTTATTGTTAAATTTCCTCCATAGCAACATAACATTCCAGATCCTCTGCAACGGCTTCCCAGTAACATTATGAGACCAAATACACTCATAGATCTTTATATGAAAACAGGCTTGCACATGCAGTTTTATGACAGTGTAAATACAATATAGACCGCACACCATTTGCATCACGTTCTTTCACGTCTGTTCTCAGTTGTAGGCTATATGCAGAATTACAGAATAATTGGTCTGGCTTCTATCAAATAGACAGAAATGCAGTGTTGAAGAGCTTACCTGCGCATATTCAATCCCTGGTGAAAACCAAGAGACTGGAAGATCTGTTCCAGGCACATTTCCTGCACAGGGGTCTTGTCCATAAGATTGGTCCTGCTCATTTTGATTTTCATAGCACATTAGTACAATCCAAGCTGGTTTTGACCTCACAGCTATTATAGAGGAGTGAACCAGGATACTGTTAGTTTTGTGATTCTTTCAGGAAGGAGGTCAAGTTATGACTTCAAGGGCTAGATGGTGTGCCAAGAAAACTGTGGAAAGAAAAGAAGTAAAGAGGTAGGCCCTCAGTAGAGGTTAAAGAGGAAAGGTTTGGGTGGTTGATTGGCTGAAAGTGTGTCACAGGATTTGAGAACCCTCATATCCTGTCAGGAAACATCTGGGGAGAAGGGAGAGAGCACCAGTCACTTTAGTTCTCTTTTCAGTCTAAACTTGCTGAGTCCCCAGTCCATTATCCTGATGCTGTACAGATGTTATAAGAAGATGAGTAGAGAGCCACACAGCCCTACAGTGCTTTTTCCTCTGGTCAAGAAATGATGAAGAAGGACTGAGAGTGGAAGTGTGGGTTCAGGTTTCCATCTTGCCTAGCATGCCAGCCTACAGAGCTGCAGTACATGAAAGATGTACACTCCATGTCCTATCTCCCTGTCGGGAGCAAGCAAACACCATAAAAGTAACCAATCTCCAACTGCAGGCCTTTCCCCTTGCAGCAATGCAACCGTTGTGCCTGTGTATGAAACACACCATCTGCATACAAGGTTTTTGGGCAAGTCGGAATTTTACCGGTCTTCGGCTTAACAAAATGCATGTCTGTGTATTGAGAACAGTTTTTATCAATAAGCAACTGCAGCTGTGAAACAGAAGCTGTCACAAGGCATCATCCTGCTGCAACAACACAAGTAAAGTTTGTATGAAACCATAATGAACACAGATCAAGATAATGGGAATATGAATGCAGACAGAATGACTGTTCAGGGAAATTTCTTTTAAATTTACAGTCTGATGTGTGTCATTATTCAGCATTCTAAAAAGAAGATAAGGAACATAACCAAAAAATCTGAACAATTGGTTTGAACTAATTTTTTTGTTGTCATAAAGCATTATCTCATTTGTCTCCAACAATAATTTCAATAATTTTAAAACCATTTGCAGTCTATCGAGTCACTGTTTGTCCATGCTACTTAGCAGACTGTAGTATCCTCATGGGGCTTTGGGCTATAAACTTAATGTATAGAAACACCTACGAGCTGTCCCTGGGGCCTGAGGAATCGTGTCCAGCTCGTGTGGATGCGAAAGTACAGACCAGTACACTTATGTAAACAATGTATGTGTACCTACATTCTCACTAATGGAGCTCCCCCCGCTCAGCCATACTGAGGAGAAGGATGAGTAAACTGGTGCTTTCTAGGTTTGCATGAGTTTCTTGTGCATCTGCCTGTGATCTCTGTGGCCAGTTATGCATATAGGTGTACATGTTTATTTCTGCATGTTGTATCTGTGTGCACGTGTCTGCCAGGAATACATCTTCAGCCTTGCTACTGGTTAAACCTGGGACATGAAACTGTGCCAGACTCGCCTCTCTTATTCCTTCAGATCTGGTATGATCTATTTTCCACAAACAATTATATAGAAATATGATTCATCTTCTATCAACATACACTGGCACCTATTGTATCCGAGAGAGTCTGAGCTATACAGCAAGCATCTATTGGCAATAGCTGTATCAGTAGCTTTGCAATACCTTTATCCCTGCTATTACAGAGAACCATTAGCTTAAATGTGGAAAGCCTGCCTTTTTTTCTTCCAAATAATATCTGTATGATAATGAAATTGCATCAGTTCTTTGTAATTTTGCTTGCTCTGGTGATTTTAATCTGCTATTGTGACAATTTTAGGTAGTTTGAATAAACAAATATTTGTGTAGAATACATAGTCAAAACAATTTTGGTTTCATGGTTGCAAGGTAGATTATGAATCTACTAAATTCCCACACACTCCTCTCTCCGATGTTTTGTTCTTCCTGGTTGAATCTTTATGACTGCAATATTTTTGTTTTGATTTTTCTTTTCCTCACAGACACACTGAATGCTTTTCAGCTTAGTTGGACTCAGTTGACTTTTTATTTTGCATATCAAATTCATTAATTACCACTCTTGCAGCTTTTTAAGTGATGGTGCCTGTCATTTTGTTGTAAAATTCAGTCTGGTCCACCAAAGCCAAGTTAACACTTTTCACCATCTGATAATGATGTGTTTTACTGATTTTCTATGTCTTACATAACTTGAGGATGTTAAAGAAGCTTTAGATTTCTAAATATATGAGTCTTTGTTACTGGCCACACAAAGGATGATCGCCTGTCTTTAATTCATTATGTCAGCACTGCTCTTAGTTCCCTGAAACATCTCTGCTGTTTAGCTTGCACAAAGCCAACATAAGTATTTTAAAGAATGTCTATTTTCTACTTCACAGCTTTGAACAAATTGAAAAAAAAAGATATTCTAAGCCTTTTGAGCAGAAGAATATACAGTTGTTTTGGCTGAACACAGTAACACTTCAAAGCTTCTGTAACACTTCAGAGCTTCTTCACAACCACTTTGCAAAATGGTTCAGGATACCTGCTTTTATAAGACTTTTTAAGACAGGAGCAGTGAGCATGGGTTATAGACAGCTTCCCATTTTATTAAAAAAAGAAACAGATGTTACCAGGAGCCCTTCTGCTCTTTAGAAGACACCAACTCTCTGTTCAAGTGTCTTGAACAACTCAGCAAGCAAACAATGGAGTGAAAAAATGGAGGGGAAAAAGCACCTTCCTATTCTGTAAGTATCTCTCACAATACACTTGCCACTCAGTGTTGACATCTAAAGGACTCAGCCTTGCATAGGTAGACTTAGGCATTTAAGACTGAGGAGAAAGCTGATAGTTCTCACTGTAGTTCCCTCATATGAAGCAAAAATCAGATATTCATAAAGTTTCATTTCAAAAGTTTCAAAAAGATTTAAAAAAAGAGTTAGTTAAGCAACAGGAATACAACATCTATAGTGCCCTCATTTGCAAAGAGAACACGGAAGCAAGATCATCAATGGATGAATGGTACAGTTTCCACGTCTCAGTGGGGTCCATGTGGTGGGAAAAGCGGCAAGAAAGGACTGCAAGGGTGGAATCAGTTTCCTCTTTTGTCCATTGAATAGATACAGTCCTCTTATATATCCTTCCATTTTATTAGGAATATAACTTTTACTTTTCAATTCAATTATATATTCTGATGTTTAAAAGCCCATCTTAGTGACTTGAATACAATTTGTGGGATTATTGTTTTTAAAATTCCCCTGTGAATGTGTCCAAAAGGAGGATCTCTCTTTTACGTACTGTTAGACCGTGAGACATACCTATTAAATCTTCCTTAATTTTGTATTTGTGGTTAACCTCTGGCTTCAAGGAGAAGACTAACCTTATAAAAATGGTGATGGGTAAACTTTCACCATATGAATTGACTGATAAATAGTCATAAATATGTGTATCAGAAATAATATGTAAATTACTGTCACTTTTCATGTCCATGAATGCCTAGACCTACTTAAAAGAATTCTGGAGACTTTTGATCTTCATAATTTCTAGGTTTCTCTATCGTTTGCTATTTCAAGAAATTATCACTCTTCCCCAAATCCTCAATAAACAGATTTCAAAATAATTCAAATTGACCTTAATTCTATAAATTTATATAAGAAAAAAGGTAGCAGAAAAAAAGCCCAACCACCAACCAAATGCCACCTGGAAGTGGGCCTAGCCCCAAATGTGCTCTTTTTTAAGGCAAGATTGGTTTATCTCATTACCTAATTAGAAACTGACTGATGCTGAACAACAAAAGTCCAGCTGAGAAAAGTATCCTTCATTGCAAATGCAAATGCTAGACTTAGTTTGCAGGTGCAAATATTTTGAAGTTTTGAGTAATGCCTTTGTAGTGGTCTTGTCAGGAGAAGGGGAAAAAAAGAAGTATGAATAAATTAAATAGATGGACCAGAAAAAAAAAAACCAGAAAACTAAGAAATTACAAGGAAAGCACAGTACTGACACCAGTTTTGATACCATCTTTAAAGTCACAATACCTTTTACCTGATACCTTTACATTTGTCTTCTTTTTCAGTCAAATTTGCATGAACCTTTACAGAGTTTAGTCACTGTCCTCCAGATTCTGTATCTGACAATCTCAACCATAAATCAAATAGATACAATCTTGCCATGATAACTCTATCAAGTGCAACAGTAAAAGGTTCTTTTTTTTTTCCCTCATCTATTTGTGTGAATATGATAAGGCCTTATGACAAGAAAGTTTTTCTGTTTCTGTTAGAAAATACTGTACACGTTTTCCCAAATTAAAAAAGGAAACAGAAGCTGGAAGCTCTCATTCAGCAAGAAGCCAAGGAAACACCTTGATTTTTTTAGTCTATTTGCCCCACCTGAACAGATGGTTTGTCTATTGATGCCAAATGAGACTGTGTTAAGAGTAAGCTGAATACATGCCCATACCTGAAATACTACAAACATGTATCTAGGGGCTGGGGGCAGAATTGTCAACTACATTTTAGTCCTCTTGTGGGCTTCAAGGAGGGAATGTCTTTTACAGCCATTGCTGGAAGCTAAAACAGGATTTCAGAAAGAATAATCTTCTATTTAATATAAGTTTTCCTTTTGCAGACCTGGTCAAACTGACATGAAACTATTAATGTCCATTTTTAGCAATTACAATACCATGAACCTACAGCGTTTATCCCAGCAGCAGTGATTTTCAACCTCTGAGTTATAAAACACACATTTGAATCTCTAAATGGAATATCTCATGATGGAAAGTGGGTATTACCAGGTTTAATTGGTTGATCTACGTGAAAATATATATGAATGTCAAAGCTCCCTTTTGGGAAGGATCATGGATATAAATTGTCCTACTTACTCTGTTCACTTATGGTTACTCAACTTGAGTGAGTAGAGGTGTTTTCAATAAGTCTTACTGTAAGAGGCTTTTAGGACTACTCCAAATCTATCAATTGATGTTTCAAGATGGGATATAAGGGTTCATCTGACAGCTTCTGGTGTGAAAGCATCATCTCTGTCACTAAATATTTCACACTTCCACAGAATGTTCAGAGAGATGTGCTTATAGCTTTCATCAGGGTAGTTCTTTCACTGATGTTTCTTTCTCTTACAGTATTTTCAAATGCTGTCCAGTCAAGATTTGACCTTTATCAGTTTCATGCACCAGTAATATAAATGTGTGTGGTTTGGGTCTTTTACCATCTATTTTAAGTTCCTAGGTATAATAAAATTTTCATTCAGTTGCTAAGTGATGATGCACATCCATACTGGACCAATGTTTTCTGATGTACGCAGGTACTATAAACAATATTTCTATGGTACCGCCTCCTTCTCAGTTACAGCACTGCTGTTACAAAAAAATGCAGAAATATTTTATAATATGTAAAATGCTGCATTTTCAAATTTTTATTCTGGTACTATGTGTTTAAATCCAAAGTGCTTAATTAGGTACAGATCTCTCCAAAAACCACAAAAAATAAATCTATATATAATAAAAGAACAAGCAACAACAAGGGTTTTCCTCATGTACTCTTATGAAATTTATACCCTCATGGGATACAGGACAGTGATTAAAGATCCGTGTTAAGAGTTTTATACTGCTGAGTTTTCTATTTAGTGTAGTTGTATATAGTGATTTACATAGAATTGGAACACCCATATCTTCTCTTTTGTGAACTTTTGGCCTTGTATTCATACATTTTGCCCAAGTCATTTTAGTTCAGAATGCTGATTAAAAAATCAATTTCCCAGTCCACAACATTGCTGACTATGTCAGTTCTTTTGCCTTACCCCACTGATTTCTCTTTACCTGCTGCATAAGTCTTGGTCGCTTGCTGTCCTCCATGGTATGCCCCGTTTTATCCCATCTCTCTTGTTCACAGCCACGCTGCTAACTCCTGCCTTGCTTATTGCATTTGCCAAACTTCATTATTCAGTTCTTAGGCTTCAAAGAAGAATTCTCCAGCTTTCTCCCTGACTGCCCTTTGCTTGGGAAGATTTTTCTGAAAACCTGAACTAAACTGGAATGTTGTTACGTTTCAGAAAGAGCTTAAAACTTTTCTCTTCCTATGATGTCTTTGAGAAGCATAAGCTAACATAAATTGTCACACTACATTTAACCAGTTAGCCATTTAAAAGGTTTTTATTTAAAAGACTTTTACTGGATTGAAATATTTTTAATCAATATTTAATCTTAGTTTATTAAACAATAGGTTCCTAGGTAAGATGACAGTTCCTAAAATAAAAGTCAATAATATTAAAGTTTTTAAATACCAAGAGTGACATGAATAAGGAACCAGTCTTTTTGCATGCTTGTTGTTTCCTATTTCTCACTCTTTATAACAGTGGAAAATATTAAATCAAGAATTTGAGCAGATATTAAGAAATGAACTATTACTGGATAAAGATGTATTTGTATTTGAGAAACTGTTGCTTATATCCCCAGCTCATTACTGACCATAAAAAAATAATAGCAGAAAAGTATATTAGCTTTGGTTTATGAATTATACTTTCATCCTGGAAGCCTAAAATCTTGAACAAATAGATCCAAAAACATGTTTGATTTGCACGGAGCCTGAGTAATCATGAGAACTCAACAGCAATTGCAGAGAAATAAAAAAAGTTTGAAAAACTTTATTTAGAACAAAGCTAACTCCCACCAAATAGCAATAGAGCACCTTTTAAAAAACATTGAGACCAGTCTCCGTGCTACCAATCCAAAAGATTTTTTTCTGTGAAGTCATACTTGCTCACAAGACTGGAGGTAAGGCAGTATAAAGACTTTAAAATTTTCTTCAAAGTCAGTACAGAGTAAGGAAAAAACAACTCACATTTACTTCACGTGTCGAAGAAGCACTTCACATTTCTGGTTTTTAAGTGAAAATGTTCCCAATGACATCTTGCCAAAGGTATAATGATTAACACATTGATTTATAAAATCTTATCATAGCTATTATAAAAATTAATTAAGCATGCAATCTTTAACTTGCAAAACGAAAACATCATGTCAACAGGAGTCAGAGATATTATCATGAGAAAGACAAACCCTTATTAATTAATCTAATAAGCAATGCACAGAAATTTCATTAAGTAATCGAAAAGGTACGAAGCTACTTTACAGATGTTTTTTAATATTTAAAATACATACATACATATGTATACATATATACATCCATGTAATAGCTGATAGAGACACAATTCTTTTGTATGTGTTATGAGTTTGGTAAACTTGCCTCCTAATTTTACATTTATATCGTGTTCCTATGGCTTTTTCTGCTTTATGGGGTTTCCCCATATTGTAATGCAGGCAATTAATGCATATTTATAACAATTCATGACATTTCTTTTTTGAATTACCCATTAGGGGCACAATGTCTTTGTACCTAATGTAGTGCAAAAGGATTTAACAGTCTTAAAATTATGAGAGAACTACCAAAATTCTACAGACACTGGCACCATTAATAAGCAGGTAGAAATTTAGGAAAATACATGAACATAAAAATTTTTCAAAGATTTTTAAATCCACTGCCAAGCTGTTTTCATCAGGAAACAATAAATTACTGCATTCAACAATATAAAAAACAGAACATTTGAGACAGCACTGATTTGCAGTGATGTTTTCCTTTGATTTCCTCTATAACACATTTTAAGTTGTGGCTTGGGCAACAACCTAGACTACTGTCTAGCTGTTGCCATTAACCATCACCTGATTCAGCATAAGAAAATTAGAGAAGAATGTATCTTGCTAATTGTTTAATGAATTAAGTAGAACAAGTGCCTTACTGACTGTAAGTATATTACTTCACAGAAGTTCAGCCTTAATTGGCCCTGTCATCAGTTTACTGAAACAAGGACACATACATTATTTATGGTAGCTGCATTACCACTAAAATCCAGTGAGACTTTACACTGACATGAATAATACCATGCATAGTACCACTTCTCCACTGATATCAATGGAACCTCACTGCTGCTGGTAGAAGGAAAGAAATGAGAAGACAATTGAGACTAAACTTGCCAAATATTTTTGGAGTTACATCACGTCATATTGAATCTAGAATCTTTGTATTCTCAAGCCTGTGAAATTTAACAATTCCAAATAATCAAAGAAAGAAGTTAGGGTTTTGTCAAGACATGGAAGAATTCACATACCCTTCCCCAGAAAGCTTTTCTAAGCTCTTGGTCCCCTCCCACTTTGGAGAGATACAGCCTAATCAGACTCATGACAGACATAAATCAAACCAATCAGGCTGACAAAAATACTACATCAAATTCATGAAAGAATGTCTCCCTTATATTCCCCCTGTCCTGCCCAGATCCCAAGAACCCGTGGCAGCCACCAGGGCTGTCAGCCTCTGCCTGAGCAACGTTGCAGAAATGCTGTTCTCCAGCTCCCCACAGCCCCGCCTTGCAATGGGTCCATGTCCATCCTCAACCTCAGTCTGTCCTCAAGGAGGCTGCCATCCAATGCCAAAGGCTGGGACCCCCCGGCTGCCCTGCCCCACACTGAGCTGTTCTGGTGCTGGGCTCTTGGCTCCTAGCCCTGAGGCAGTCATGGCCCCCAGGATGCTCTGATGGTGCCTTCAGTCTTGTGTCACGCCAAACGACAATGCAGCCTGGGAGATAAAGACTTCCAAATTACTGTGGGTGGAGATGCAAAGCTGTGGCAGATTACACAGGAAACTATTACGGCCTTAAAGACATATGAACAGTTATACCTCTGTGGCATGCATTTCTTGTTCTCTTCATTACGTGAATTTTCCTCAGCACCACAGAGGATAACAAGCAGTCCCCAGACACAGGCCCAAGGAGGGGTTACTCTCAGGGACTGTGGGCTCTTTAGAAACCAAGGCTTATTTTATAACAAGGAAGACAAAAATTCTACATATATACACAATAACAATGTGAATAAAAAACTATCTGCAATTTCATTGTGATTCAGCCATTTGTTGTAGATCCTGTGGTTTCCTTCAGCCATTATCACACCACTGGAAGAGCAAACAATTTCATCTGCACTAGGACTCAGGACTGGAAGAGAATTCTTTGTTGTTACAGGTACCTACGTGTCGTACTCAGACACGAAAGGACCACGCAGACACCGTTTTGTCAGGATAAGGCCTGGGCCAAAAGAGAGAGAGCAAGAAGGGCCAAGATAGGGCAAGAAGAAGGAAGAAGGAGGAAGAAGACCGGCCCGGCCCTTTATTTTGTCAGTTATATATTTTTTTAGAGACAACCATGGATTGGAGGATGGGGTTACCACCTCTCCATGACACTGGTCAGACCAAAAGTCTATCATAATTCTCCGCCTAACAAAAAGAATGATAATAATAGATACCGGTAGGTAAACATGCCTGATGCTTACAGTAAAGTGCCTGGGAAATTCTACTACAAGAATGAAAACATAGAAAGACTGCAAAATTCAGGGCGACACCTACGTTACTTTTTCTGCTTTATTTCATACTAATTATCTTGGATTACATTCCCTACCGAAAGCAAGCCCTACACATAAAGTTGGCAAACTGATCAGTGTCGGGAGCCATGAATTCTCTATATAAGTCTCCAGAAAGAGGGAAGAAAAGAGAATTTCTATTTTTTTTCTCAAATAGCTGCCTGATATTTTGTCTAAAAGCAAGAATATTTTCCCAGAGCAATTAAATATACAAATAGTCTCTGATTCAAAAATTTTTAGGTTAGGTATTACCTAAAAATTGCGAGCTAAATGTTTAGCAATAAGCTACATTTCTTATAAGTATTGTTTTGGTGTAATCACAGCAATGAACTCTGCTCTTCAGTGACTATGCTTCAGTTTTATAAGTCATGATGAAATTTGTTACACATATTTTCAAAATCATCTTTTACATTTAGGAAAGGATGTTATTTAAGCCCTTTGAGAAAGTGTAATATTGTAATAGATACAGGGCAGCATTGCATGCTGCACAGTGTAGTGGGATGGCAACTGAAAGAAATGCCACTATTGCTACTCCATGCCAATGTCATGCATTGCCAAATTAAAATTAGTCTTTTCTAAACTTTCCACTACCTGGAGCACTTTTAAGAATTTTTTCATAAAGAAGGAAATCACTCAGCTGAGAGGAAAATTGAGCTTAGAAGTCAGTGCGGGTACCTCTTGTGTTTCACCCCCCAGCAGATCATGTTTGATATATTTTTTTCAATCTCACAATGATTATGAAAGAGATAAAGAGAGACTGACTTTTGACAAGAAATGGCTAGGAAGCACAAAGGTTAAGAAATGCTGTCAGAAATAAAACACCAGGAAATTCTTTCAGATGATGGTAAAGGAAGCCAAGCAATAGATAGTAGGTCCTGCAAATCATCTTGAGGAAGGCAGCACAGACACAGCTGAGAGAGCCAGGCTGCTCCACTTTCTTCAGAGAGAAAGCAGTTTGCCGTGCAACAACTGGAGAAACAAAGGCTCACTGGAGCCACATTCTTAATGTCCCAGAGTCAACAGTGAGCACGGCTAACAAAAATCCAGCATAAAAAATGCTGCTATAACCTCAAGCCTCTCAGGCTTTCCATCAGTTGTTGCAACAGAACTTGCAAAAGCTATACAGGAGACTCCAAGTATTGAAGGGCTGAAGAAGCATATTTACAATCACATCTATCTCGTATCACAAAATGACAGATGTTAAGGATCCTTTAAATATTAAAATTGAGACACCTTAGTAAAACCTTGTATTTGTATCATTATCAATAATTGAAAAAATATATTTGCATATATTTTTTATATATATATAGTTTATAAATGTATTTTATGTGCATATATGCATTTAATGATGAGGTTGTTGAATCAATCTTCAGGCTCCTTGTGAAGAGGATTTTGACTGTCCAAGCTTTTCAATAGACACACTGGATTGAACACCAAAGGGCTGGAAATTAAAATTTCAGTGACAATGAAAGATTTAGACCTGACATATTTCTGACAGGAGAGCAGAGATTAACTTTTTTATCTTAGAAAATATATAGAACAGTTTGGGACATTCTTTTTCTTATAACTTAATATCTTAGAGCAAAAAATTGCAAAGTTGTAGTAGTGGAAATACATAGGATGCATGTAAAAAAACAGAAGTAACTCCTCCATTAAAATGGAAGACTTCCTGGTCAGGATATTTTCAAATAAGGGACTTATTGCTAGTGACTTATGAAAGACATCAATAGATTAGGTGTTCACACAGAACATTACATTATGCTACACAAACTGATGTAATTTACCAGATAAATCCCACCCTCAATTTGGGTGGTGGTAGAGAAAAAATCTGTGACTTTAAAAAAAAAGGAAGAATCAAATCAGGAATTTTTAAAGAAAGATTATGAAGAAAGACAGGATGAAATTATCTCATTTGCGGAATGGTCCTCAGTTTCTAACTGGGGATTGAGCAGGATCTCTCTCTCCTGGAGAAAAAAGAGTATGAGTCTTTAAGAGCAGTAAATGCAGAACACTGCTTGAAAAAATCAGTAAGTTACAGAATGGGACAATGCCTTAGCCAGACACATATGCAAAAAAGAGTTATAAAACAGGACAAGACCTGACATTGAAATTTTACCCTGAACTTCATAAAGATTATAATAGTAACAGAATGAAAATTTAATGTGTTAAAATATGATTTGAATGGATGGTTTTTCTCACCATTTTACAGCAGGAGTTTTCGTAATGCATTAATTATCTCTGAATCCAGTATATGACTTGGAGAAGATGCCTTAAGATGTAAGTGTACTTCCTTTACCTTAGGTTTTTATATGCTTTTTATAATTCTTTGCATGCATTCTGCAGTCTTCAATCTTGTGGAATTACTTACCTGCTCTAGTAATTAAAGTAAGGATTATATACCCTCCCTAGACGTTTATATGACCTATAATTTATGGACACATATAACAGAGTAAGACAAGACTTTATAGCCTCCAAGTCCTAATGCCAGGCTGCCAGTGGGTCAGACTCTTTCTAGGTTCCATTGACTCAAGAGAACTTTCTTTAAGCAGTCGGTCTGACAGAATGTTACTTAAAATGTAAATGCAGCAGTCTGAATTTCAATCTACAATGTCCTATTTTCCCAAAGTTTAATATTTCAATTTTGCCGGCAAGTGGTTTATTTCATTTGTACTTTTTAGTCTTCCTTCTTCTTTCATTTTCTTCAAGTTATCTGAAAGATTTAACATAATTTTATTCATTAATAAAAAATAAATAAAATACATTCAGAAAGCCTTTCCCCTGGAAACTTTTGTAGCCAGAGCTACAGTGTTTCCCCTGGAACACTGTAGCTCTGGCAACACTGAAGGTGAATTCTTCTGTTCACTAGGGAAATTTTACTGGCCAGAAGTGCAGCACTACCAAGTCAGCCTGCTGGGATGTGGCAATATCTATAACTCTGAGGATAAATGTTTAATTCTGAATAAGAAACACATCTTATATAGCCAACAGAACAACTCCATCTATTTTGTCCAATGTAATAAATGCTGCTGGTTCTGACAAAATATGAAGACCACTGCTTCTGTTTGTACACTGTGTCATGAAAATTTATTTGGAATACAAATGACTCTACAATTTTCCAGCACCTGAACAGCATGGCACAGCTAGTAGAAGTCAAAAAATACAATTTTCCTCAAACTGTACTTTTATACATCAAAAAATTCAATTTAATAACATTGCGTTTTCTATGCCAAGAAGTACGCATTACTGTTTGTTTGTAATTCTTGTATTTTTGTATGAGGAAAAGTAATTTAATCTTTTTCTTCTGCAAAAGTTTTAGTCTGGCTTGCGTCTTTCAATGTTTGCTTAGGAAAATCTAGGTCTTTGTAGCTGTATCATGCCACCTTTTTAACACTGACATGACTATATATGGCATGGTTTCTATGCTGGCAAAATGTAAAAAGCCTAAACTGTGACAGCACCACAAATTTCTCCTTGCAGTGATATTATACTGTAGTGGGTTGGTTCACATTTCTTACCTTCTGTGAGATAAGAATTAGGAGGAATGCAAAGCAGGCTCCAAACTTAAAGAATATGAAGAAGTTTATTAACTAAACTAAAAGAAAAAGGATTACTAAGAGTCAAAATACACCTTCAGAACACTTCTCTTCCCCCCATCCTCCTCCTTCTTCCCAGTTACAACATAAAGGCACAAACTTGAGATTATTTCAGTCAGTTTACCACCTATATAATAGTCTTTCATCAGTTCACTTAGGGAGAGGAGTCTCTTTTGCCCATGCTATGGGGCTTCTCCACAAGAAGGAATCTTCTCGTGGCTTCCTCTTCACAGCACAACAGCCGCCCAGAGTGATTTACTGCTGGCATGTGAAAAGTCCCTTCCCTCAGCTTACAGCTTTCCCCACAGCTGTTTTCAAGGGTTCAGTCTTAGCTAATGGGGTACTATTTTAAGGATGAGCAGTTCAAGAGCAAAGGTTCTCGTCA
>VZRQ01010228.1:882972-954472 GCA_013397975.1 Machaerirhynchus nigripectus | reverse complement strand
CCAGCTCCTGGCTGCTGAGCAGCAGCCAGGAGCTGGTTTCGGCCAAAGCTGTAAAAGTTCATTTTGGCTGCCCCAGAGAAGGGAGGGGAGGGGAGGCCCTCACGGCCCTCACAGAGCCGTGGGTCTGGCCCCAGCAGGGGTAGGGGCTGAGTGGTCGGGCCTGGTCAGGCCCAGCCAGGCCCAGCCAGGCCTGCAGGGCCTAGCAGCCAGAGCCCAAATTACCAGTCCAAGGGCCAGAAGGAACAGAGAATTTCCCGGGCTTCCACACTGTTTAAATATGTAGCTTTCGAGAAGCGTTATTGGTCTAAACAACTGTCCATCAACTCAGGTTCAAACCACCACATATACTTACATTTATTTTTTCATCTTACAGACAAGGAATAAGGCCAGTAACTTATACTTTCCTGGGAAAGGGAAAAATGTAAAGAACAGGCTTACTTTTAGAAACTACACATTAATTTTCCTCACACCTCTCCTACAAATGAAATTCAAATGCTACTACATTGTGCCATAATCACTTTGCCAGAAAAAGTCAAATTTGCCCCTGGAGAGAAAGAGAAGGAATATTTTGTGGAAGTTGTATGAAGAGTCAGATAAAAGGCATCAGTTGCTGGAAGCACTTTTTTCTTTTTTGATGGTAACACATATAAAGATCTTGAAAAAAAGAGCAAGAGTCACCAGTAAATTCTGAAAGACTCTACAGCTGTCTATACTTTTGCTCATTGGGAAAAATGAAGAAAAATGAGTGCAGTTATATGAGAGACAAACCTGTATATGTCAGATATTTGCATTCCATCTGAAGGAAATATCTTCCCTAAAAATACAGAAAGATCAGAAAGTAAAGTATTCATTGAGGAGAAACTCTGAAGCCTCAGCAGAAGCTACATAAGTGTCAATCACTCTGCCTCATTTTTACAGGCTATCAGTTAATTAGGGACAAAAGGAAATGTCAAAGACTGTTCTTGCTGTAGCCTTTTTATAGATGCCTCCCATGACACTCTCCTGTCTTCTGCAAAGGCCGTGACTTCAAAGATATTGTAGGCCATATAGTTACCAGTACTCATATGGGAGATAGACAATTAGCTAAGAAAACTTCTCTCACCATTGAATTTGGGAAGGTAAATGTTTTTAAATGTGTTTATGTGTCGCCCTGAATTTTGCAGTCTTTCTATGTTTTCATTCCTGTAGTAGAATTTCTCAGGCACTTTACTGTAAGCATCAGGCATGTTTACCTACCGGTATCTATTATTATCATTCTTTTTGTTAGGCAGAGAATTATGATAGACTTTTGATCTGACCAGTGTCATGGAGAGGTGGTAACCCCATCCTCCAATCCATGGTTGTCTCTAAAAAGATATATAACTGACTAAATAAAGGGCCGGGCCGGTCTTCTTCCTCCTTCTTCCTTCTTCTTGCCCTACCTTGGCCCTTCTTGCTCTCTCTCTTTTGGCCCAGGCCTTCTCCTGACAGAACGGTGTCTGCGTGGTCCTTTGTGTCTGAGTACGACATTTATGTAATGACAGATAACTAAAGTCTACCTGAACTAAAAATGCTCCATCTCCCATCAGATGTACATGAAGGATGTGGAGGGGTTCCCTTTTAAGAAGAGGTGGGGGAAAAATGAATGAATGAATAACAGAAAAGATCATTTGGGGATACAATTTAAACCTGCCCTGAAAAAAAGTCAGAAATTCTATTTATATCTCCTGGTCTCCCGGACTGGGAGAAGGGAAATGAAGAATGTTGTAGCCTCCCTCCAACACCTTGACAGTAAAAAAAATTACCTAGCAAATTAATGGTTTAAAAATGCCTCTGCTCATAAAAAGCAACATTTGTACTGATCTGTACCTTACAAAGTTCACCAGACTCAGGAAGCAGAGGGAACTGAAGAAAAGAATGTTGGCTGCTCATGCTGCTACTTTGCAAATAAAAGCAGTCATGATAATAGATCATCCCTATTTGGTTACAATACAGATGGAGGGTCAGGCCATGTGAACAAAGCCCTAACAAGTATACTGAGTACTGACGAATAAATCCCTCCGTTTCTACTGTATGGTTTTTCAGCTTTTTAGCTGTATAGTTAAAGAAATCTAAAAGTAATTGTGAGCTAGATAAATCAATGCCCATCATCCCTCTGCTGAGATTCATAAATAAAAGGCAGAACAGAATTTCATAGATATTAACAATGTATGCATATTGACACTGAATGAGTGATACATGGAAAAATAAATTAGAAGTAGAATCAAAGAATTACACAATGGTTGAGGCTGGAAGAGACCTCTGGAGGTCATAGGGTTTAAACACCCTGCTTAGGCAGGGCCACCTAGCACCACTTGTTCAGGACGATTTCCAGACAGCTTTTGAATATCTTCAAAGAGGGAGATTCCCCAATTTCTCTGTGAAACCTGTGCCAGTACTCAGTCACTCTCACAGTAAAATAGTGCTTGATGATCATAGAATCATAGAATGACCTGGGTTGGAATAGACCTTAAAGAACACCAGTTGCAGCCCCTCTGCCACGGGCAGGAACACCTTCCACTAGACCAGGTTGCTCAAAGGCCCATGCAACGTGGTCTTGAACACTTCCAAAAAGGGGGTATGCAAAACTTCTCTGGCCAACAGAGAAAATGTTCAGAGAGACCCTCCTGTTTCTCAGTTTTTGTGCCTCTTATCCTGTCACTGGACACCACTGAAAAGAGTTTGGCTGTATCTTCTTTACAACCTCTCTCCAGACGTTTGTACACATTAATGAGATTCCTCTTGAGCCTTCTCCTCTCTAAGATGAGCAGTTCCAGCCTTTCCTCATAGGAAAGATGCTCCAGTCCCTTATTCATCTTCATGGCCCTTTTCTGGATTCCTTCCAGTACCAACATCATAGACCATTTTTCTGAACTTGTGGTTTAGTGTTTCCTTGCATTTGCTTACTGAATTTCTGCAGGTTACAATAGAGTTTTCACAACTTTATGTGGATTCTGTGGATTGTTCTGATATATTGCTGGAAGTAACAAGGCTCCCATGGGCATCCATCCATTCTGTTTGCAAAATGCGTGGCACTTTATATTATTTTATCTGTTCATTTCACTCTGCATTGCCCTAGGCTCTGATAATATAAGCCCTGCTCTGTCAAGCAACAAGAACATTCACACAGGGCAGCCAGAAGGAGGAACACCTGAAGGATGTTCCAACACCATAATTTTATCTAGAGAATGAAGAACTATATCAGCTTTATATTGAATTGGTCAACAAACTAGCCTCCAGTGCTTAAAATTGACCAAACAGCCTCCATAGCAGTATCACAGGGCTAAAATGATTTTTTCCTAACATCTTTTGTAGCCATCAGCAGTTGCAATCTGTTTTACATAATCAGAGAGATGAATTTTTATTCAGAAAGCATTTTAAATCCCTCCAAAACCCAGTCACGAAAATTGCCAAAATAGACAAAGAAATATTTTTTTTAAAAGTTGACCTTGCTATAAAGAATTAGATACTTGCCTTTGATCCAGTTCAGTGATGATAAAAAACCACACTGAAATGGTCTGAAGTCTGCAACAAGTAGGAGGAAACATCAAGTGACTGTTGGCTGTCTGTGGGAGATGTGATAACATGAGGTGATAAAACCTCTGACTCAATGAGCTCTGCAGAACATGCATAAACCACAGAAAAGTGGATTTTGGGAACAGAAAGCAGTGAAAAATAAAATCAAAAGGAAGACCTGATTTAACAAAATTGAAGAATACCAGAATAGCAAAAGAATCACCATGTGAAATCAGACACTCCTATGCCATCACTCAAAATCTCATCAAACCTCATTCAACCACAGCTTTGCTTCTCTCACATCGGTAGCAGATGTAGCACCAATTTGACATGTACATATTCTGTATATCTTGACAATAAAATCATATGTTCATTTATAGTTTGAAGCACCATGGTGAGACAGAATTGCTATTCACACTCTTTGTAGGGGCTCTCTTGTCCACCTTCTGCAACAACCAATTATTACAGACTACCCACTACAAGCTAGAGTTCCATCATTTCTTTTGTACAAAAATACAGTGCCCATTTCAAATGTTTTTAATTTTATGATTGCCATGGTCTATATGCATTTTTCCATCTGTAAAGTAATCATGTAGAACATGTGATTCATCCAGTGGAAGGGGAAGGAAAAAAGGTGGAGCACCACAGGCAACAAATATTATTACAGCAAGGTTTATTTTAAGGAGTGAAGGCTGTTTATCCCTCTCCCTATTTAGCTTTTTCAGATGGTGTTCCCATTTACATTCAAAGAGCACAAAAACACAAAAGCATGAAAATTTGCACAAATCATTGCAATCAGCTCTTCTGAATACATGACTTTGGTATTCTCATGATACTTGATGTTTAAACAGCTGCTGTTTTTACAGGCAGTCCCAGTTGCTGTCATATATCTTGCATGGAATTACACAGACATGTTTGTGCAAGGTTTTACGAAAGTATAAAAAGATCAAATCAATGTAATGCTTACATTATGAATTTCTGAAGGATCAGGACTCACACAGCCTTTCCTCATAGGAAAAAAATGATGACTGTCAAAAGAATATATAAATGAAGAAAATTTACAGCCTGGAAAGACCAGAGTATAAACCAGGAACAATAATTATAAAACCTGCAACAGTTCTGTCCTCCTAAGCATTCTACTTATTTCATAACTAAATCTACAAAGTATAAAAAATGAATACACATGTTTCTATATTAAGCATCATCAAGAAAGGAACACAAACACTTGCAGTCAGTTACTACCTCACATCTTCTTGCATAGCTAAGATGCATGCACATATTTAATCACATATTTAATCACACTTTCTCTTCCTTGAGCTGGTACAGATTCCTTAGAAAACCTGACAATGTCCTAGGAAAAACTTGCTTCTAATTTTAAATGTGCTTACAGGTAACCCAGGTTCATGTGAATGCACCTATTTGACCCTCAGTGATTTTGAAGATATTGTTACATTATCTTCATTCTTCAGAATGCACACAAGAGGCACTGGTAATTATATTATCTTTCCCAAGGTCCACCTGGTCAAAGTAAAGCTGCATGATCCATGACAGAAAGAGTGACTTAGGATTCCTCATATAATTTTTTACCCCAAAATTTCTATGAATGATACGGTTTTATAATGAAAAATGAAGTGTATATTACTGTAGTGATTATGTTTCAGCAGCAGTTATAGCCTCTATCCTGTCCACACAGTCTATTTTATATTTCTCAGTTTCTGAGATCACTAGTTTCCCATGTTTCAGAAGCCAAGAAAACTGAAACAAATTTCAACCACCCCCAGCACAAATGGCCCTCAATCAGGAGAGGCTTATCTAACAAAATCATGACCCAGTTAATTAGAATCAAGAGACAGTGGTCAAGTACTTGCAGTTCCAGGAGAATACCCTCTGTCATAGCTTCTAAAGTATTGTCATTACTTAGAGCCTTGAAAGATAGAAAACTTATGTAGCAATAAGCATAATATGGTTTCTAAAAAGCCATAATGTGTTACAAAAATAAGAAATCAGAGGCAGCCCTTAGAATACAGATCTTGTGTTCCGACAGTACAGAAGCAGCAGTGTGGATGAAGATTTTAATACATATGTGGTAATTAAACATGAGCAAATGGAGGTGATGTCTGTATTGATATGAGCCAGAAACAATGGTATACAACGGTACTGAGGACACAGACAGTTAGTCTTTTCCTATCTGGATATTTCAATCCATTGCTTTTTCTGAGGGACAGAACTGTCACAGTAAAATTATTAAAGAAAATTGTGGACATTCTTTTCCTCAGCAGATTACTTTCATAGACCAAAATTTGGCATTAATAAAATATATTTCTGACATGATCAATATATATACCCAACAAATATTTGTCAGTTGTTGCATTTCAATATAATTACCTCTTTAAAGAGACATGAAAATCAGAATGTAGGCATCCGAAGTAATAAAAAAATTATTCCAAGTGATGTTTCATAGCATTCCACCAATCAATCTATCCCTCCAAAAAAAAACCCAGGGTTTTTTTTGTTTGTTTTTTTTTTGTGATCCAGGTTATAAATTTAAATGTTTGAAATTCAATCATTTTGAGCTGTGGTGTTGAAATATGGAAAAAAATTATTTTACTTCAGATCACTCACTGAATCATTTGACAATGGTGCTTGTTACTGTCACTTTAGGACACATGGCATTTGTAATCTGCTCGCCAGGTTGGGCTTAAAATAAGTAGCTGTTATTTGTCTCAGATATATTTCTGATATCTTCTTTCCCTATCAAACTTTTCTCCTGATTATCTGTATAGATTATATTCACTACAGTTAGAATTCCCTAATCTAAGGGTAAGATAAGATTAAAAAAAAACCTCAAAAAGACAACTTTTAGTTGATGGCTATCCTATGATTCTCGGTCATCCATATGGCCATTATCTCTTTCAAGTTACAGCATCACTCAAAGAAAAAGCTCTCTGTAACTAAAATTTTCACATATCTGCAAATGCCCTTTAATTTGGGGCAGAAATCCTGGCTTTCTCCCTGCCCTTTTGATTTGTCTCTGCAACTTTTTTTTTTATTCCTCCTGGGTGAAGTTACTGGGAGACAACAAATTTCACAGGACCTGCCGGTCATTTTGTGGGAAACACAGAAGACAGTTGGGTCCAGCACAGGGGAAACACAAGGATCTACGGTGAAGCCAGTACTGAGTGCAGTATTTAGCCTAGAGTGTTACAAGTGAGAGACAAGACATCTCTTTCTTTGTTTAATGCTTTTACTCTGAGTGTATGACCTCATGCAGAACTCAGAGATTAAAAAAAACAATAGTAAATAATTCCATCATCAGATCTTCTGCACAGTACCTACTGAAATAGACGTAACTGAGTCTGAATATTTCATGCAGAGAAGAATCACTTAGCAATCCATTACTTCACTCTGCCAATGAGCTACCTGCAGTTCTCATTTTTATCTCACTGAAAAATCACGGCATAACTCTCATAGTCTGATGAAAAACACCATACAACCTGGCCATAAAACAAAAGCCAGATTGCAAAAAAAATTATAAAGAGAAAGTAAGTCATGTAACTATTTCATAAAATCATGCAATATGATTTTCAATTAGATTTTATTCCTGAATATGTTCTCAACAAATATAATTTATCAGCTCTAGGTCTTTAGGATTTTCTAAATTCTTAGAATATACTGAGAAATAAGAAAGAAGGCACAGCATTCTATTAGTAAATAGTTTTCTTTCCCCGGGCTGTTTTCTTGCAAAATAGAATCTATTTTACACTACTCTGTATTAAAAAGTAATTTGCTAGCATTGAGCTGGCATATCTCTTCACAATTCTGCTCTACTAACAAAAGCTTCCATCTTTCTAATGCTCTAAACACCTTGTAATTGTCCTAAATCTGCAAAATCAATGCACTCCCTCTGAGGTTAATGTACTATATCCATTTAGTTCTTCGATTATAAACTGAAGGAGAAGGAATCTCAATATACCTGTCAGCAATTCAAAATAGCTTGCAGGTATATACAGATGTATGGAGCTCTTACCAGAAATCAAATTGTTTCTGCTTAAATTCATTGAAATTTTGTGAGTGTATGCAAAGATTACATATTTTAATTTTTCTGCTATTTTCATTATATTAGATTTTCAATTTTCCAGCTGCTTATTAGAGGTTCTTATCAGCTCTCCCTATTTCCCTTTTTAAAAATCTTTTGTTTTCCCTTTGGTCTGATTCAACTCTAATTATGTTTTTTGTAGCAGAAAAGGATCAAATAAACCAAAACAAATACAAATAAATGAAAATAAACAGGCAAACAAACAAACAAAAAAAACCCCCACTACATGAATTCATTTCTTTTTACAGCAGAACTTACTAACAATTACATATTACACTATTGGAATGAGCCTTAAACTAACAGTCAAAAGCTTCTGGTGCTAAAAAATAATAATAAAAACGGTTATTCTCTGTTACACACAACCAAAAAAAGAATTTGATGGTAATTTTCTTGCAACCTTGTCATATGAAAATTGCTCACAACATTATTAATTATCTTTAAATTATTTAGGTTATTTTCTGTGTGCACTTCCCATTGGAAGGTCATTCCTTTAACCTTACCAACTTCATCTATTTTCTTCCAATTATTAATTTAAGCATATTCAGGTCCATTTCATGAAATGTCTATATCTCAAACTTCTTCTTTTACTGAACTAACTTTCTTCTTTTCCATGCATTTATCTCTGCAGGTAACACTCCAAAATCCCTCACACTTAATTTGTGCTACATTAAACAAGCTGCTAGTTTTCTGGAAAAACTTGCTCACTTGCTTTACTTTCTGTAACTGACTCACTCTCGTGATTCAATATATAAAGAAATATGTGGAAAATATAACATCTGCTATGGTAGAAGTTATTGCCTCTATAATCTATCCATCACTGGTTCTTCTGTAGCCAAATCTTTGCACAGCCCACAGAGAAAGCAACTGTCATGACCCTTGTATTTGAGTCATAGGTTCTTAATTTCAGTCAAATTGACCTATTGTTCAGGTTATTCTTCAGTGATGACTTGTGCTACTAAAAGCTTGCCCAAGATTTATTTTATTTTTTCCCTTTGTGCATTTAAAGCTTCCTGTTTTCAAAAGATACATACAAGCAACTTGTCAGTTTGTGTACATCCTATGCTCTTCTGCATGTGCCTCCTCCACAAATTTTCCGAAACTGTGGCAGTTCATAAGGACAGCACACAGATCTCCAGAACCCATTCTGCAGGAGACTTCATATCAGTATTTCATCAGCTAGTTCTAATGGCAAATGACAGGCTGAAGACTCCTTTACTGCTCCTGTATCAGTGCTTAGAAACAACGTGAAAGCCTATTTTTCTTCATTCAGCAAGAGACCTACAAGGCCTAGTCTACGCACTTGTATGTTAGCCAAAATAGCAGTCAGTACAAAATTAGTAAATTCTTCTCTCACCATTTATGAATGAATGGGAGCAAAATAAACTCAAAGGTGTGGGCCATGCTATTCCTCATGCTCCTTCCTCAACCAAGAACATAACTGCAAGTTTTGTATTTAACTCTCAACAGCTGACAGTGCTCTGGGATGTACCAATAAAAATACAGAAAATACTAATAAATAAAAGTTGGTGCCATGGGTACTCTGAACTAACACAGTTTTCACAACAATTTCTTTGATCAGCAGCACACAAGAAGAACAATGTCATCAGCACCATATCTGGCCACCCCTGATATTCCCCCCAGCCATGAAGATCCAGATACCCCCTTAGAGGGTAGGGCTCTTTCAGCATGATAGTAAAAGACTGTGTTCCTCATGTCCTGGTCTCTGGCATATTTCATGATCAGGTTATCAGCATAGTCAAAGGAGGCATGAGAAACTAATTTTGTGAGTTATAACCAGATTTGCAACAGTTAGTCTTTCACATTCTTTTTCCTTTATCGAATCTTCATGTAGTGTATTGACGTAATAGCCATAAATATAGCAAAGTAATTAAATGTCCTGTTTGCAATCTGATAAAGTACATACACTTCTCTCTCCTGTCCAAAAATCCTGACATTAAATTAACCCACTCTCCCTTCAGTATGAGCTGTAACATCTTACCAGAAAATTGTGTATGTGAAATATAACAAAACCAGTAAAATGACTCAATTCTATTCTGTCTCACTGCTTTGAAGGTGGTGAAGTAAGTTTTACATTGATTTTATCAACAAACCAAGATGACGCCTAAAGAATGTCTATATTAAAATTCTAATCTTGGAAATTAATTTATAAATATGTATAGAAAAATAGAAAAATATTTAAATATGTTAAAAAAATATTCCAAACTTGAAATCTTTAGTTTAGTTTTGGTGTCATTTTTCTTACAGAATAATAGACTACACGAACCACAATGAAGTCTGACAAAATTATTCCCTTGGAATGCATTATGACTGCTTAGAAAAAAAAAGACATTGAAATAATATGGAAAGTGTAGTTTGTCATAGCAAGAGCAATACAAAATATAGAACTGTAGATTCCTATGTTCAGAAAAATTTAAAGGAAATTAAGCTTTTTTCTAAAAAGGTTAAGGGACAATACCTCCTTCAGAGAAAAGAGTTTGTAGAAGATCAGTGATCTAGAGAGCAAGGTGGCTTTTTATGATGTCTTCCTTTTTCTGAAATAGTTTGTGCAATCTAGTTCTAAACATTTGAATGAGAAGAATACTCTTAGCATTAAATATTTCAGTGGTTTATCCTTGTCTTTCAAATAACTGATAGTTTTGTAAATTCGGTTTATTAAAAGGATACCAAAGCATGACTATGGATTATTGTTCAGAGTTGAATAGAGAAGAGTTTTCAAATGTATGGATACTGTTTTTGTTCTCTATTTTTTAATTAGGAAGTGAATGTAAATTTTGTAAATGAACATTTTATCTCTCTTCTCATGCCCTCTCCACTTAGAACTTCCTCCCTTCCCCAAAACAACCTGCTTACAACAAACCCACTTTTCGTCTCAAAGAAGTGTTTATTCTTACATACTTAGCAGGGTTTAAACCCATTTTTGATGGGTTTTGTTTGCATTTTATGTCCACATACAAAATTCTGGTATACTGACATATTGATATTATTCCTACATGAGTAGTGAGCTATTTTATGAATGAATGTGGATTTAAACCAGTTTATAGAAATCTGTAGAGACATAAGCCACATGTATTCAGAATGCTTATAGTAACTGAAAAACATATGAGGCATCTGAAGTTTTTCCTATGCTCAGAAATAATTAACTATTTTTATAGGACTATGAAAATTAACAATTCTTTCTTTACAGGGTATTTAAGTTATTTTAAAGCTGAATGACTATAACATGAAAGTAGAAGTAATGCAAACCACTTGAAACAGAAATTCAACTTGGATTGAAACATAAAAGACATAAAGGAATATCTCAGAGAAATGATGGAGAGGAGAGGAACTGTTAAAAACTATATTCTCAAAAATTTGTCCAGAGAAAGAAAAAGGTAACATAACCTTGACTTGCAATTCTACGGAAAATGACTTGAAATTCTACTGAAATATGAGCATATGGTCTACTAACAGAATGCAGTAATGACTACCTCATAAAACGATGGTATCAATGCAAGAAAAAGAGTAGCAATTTGGAAACTAAAGAAACTTTAAAAAAAAAACCCTTCACATCTCTGGATCATGATTAAAAGAGAAATCATTATATATGGCCTAGTACCCCAGGTAACTACTTGTTTGATACTTAATAAACTTCCCCTGAGGCCAGAGAACTCATGTAATAAGAAAGAAATGGGTCAAGACACCATTTCAGGTCAGGAGCATTTTGTTCTCAAAAAATATTTTGATTTCTGTTCAAAAATTTGGGCTATCAGAAGTTGTGTTTTTATTCCCTTTTGACTTCCTTCAGAAACCACTAAGAATATTCATTAAATTATTTTCCATCCCTCTTAGAAACAGAAGTCAGAGATATGTCTCTGAAGAGGTGGTAGACGAGAAGAAAACCTTCATTTGCCAAGAATACGATGCCAGCATTTAAATGAAGATGTAAAATAGAATGGGGTTAGGAAAGTTTGGCTGGAACTGGCAAGAGCTTCTGCATAAATTAAATCCACGAGGTAGAAGGACTGTTGTAGAAGCAACAGAGGTTAAGAGCTTTGAGGTTAGTTGCATCTTTGCCGGGAGAGCAGGCTAGAGGTGGAGAAAGAGGAACTGATTTGAAAAGGTGAAGGAAAAAAGATGGATTGTAGTAAAAAGGAAATTCTCCATCAGGTTTTTTGGAAAGTTAAGGTCTTGGAAAGTCTTTGGCAGAGAAATATTCAGGGGGGGTAAAACTTTAGGTTGGTAAACAGTGGATTAATCTGGGGCAGAAGAAAGAGACCTCAGGGCTCTGTGTCACTTCAAAGCACTCTGTACCTGAATGTTGCTACTGAGCTTGATTGGGAGCTTTGAGTAAACCCACAAAAACTGCCGTATTTTTGGTATCCATTCCATATCTCCTTGTAGAGGACCTCTGTAAAGCCTGTGGTGGTTTTTTGTTGTTTCTTTTCTTCTCTGTGTAGGAAAACTTCATTTTTGTTCAGTAGGTTTAATTATAATTACAGCAGAATCCATGCAGATTTCTGAAAATCGGAATGCATTTATTTTTCATTGCTAAATGCTAAATTTCCCACTATTAGCTCTGGCCATGGCAGTTGTGTCCTATGCTTTTTAAATAACTCCTTTTAACTAAAAATCAAATTTAAATTATACTTTAGCAGCAGTCAAAGGGTACTTGAATTATGCATAAATAAAGTGCTCTGAAAGAATGAACAGTGATTGGGGAATCAGTATGTGTCAAAGTAATGATTCATAGTATAATCTTCCTCTAAATATTTTCGTTTAAACTCAAGAAAGATTGCAAAACATTCATTTGCACCTCTCTGTCTCTTGGTTTCATCCCAAAAATTATATTATGGAGCCCCTTTACTCAACAAATTTTTTTCACACAATGTATAAATACCAGGTTCCCTGCATCTCTTTAGGCATAATTCTTGTTTTTCTGGGATTGATTGGGGATTTTGGTTTCAGTTTGTTTTCGTCTTAATGTAAATAGAATAAAATAAGTCATACATATTTCACTGGCAAAGACAAAGGTTTTTATAAAAGAAACAATTCAAACTTAACGAGTTAATTGTTCTAACTCAGAGGTACGAAAACAAAAGACCTTAGAAGCTTGAATAAATTTATAGTTGAGCTTGGTGGAACATGAAGACAGCTGCAACTGGCTGCATTATTGATGAGAAACACAAAGCAGTTACACAGAACATTGAGTTAAAGAGAATAGAACATTGCTTTTCAACTTCATGAACAGTCAGATGTTAAAGCTTCATTATCTAGGTGGATCTTGGGGAGTTATTTGTACAGGGATTACTTATGCATACGAGGCTTTCTCACTTGCTAACAACACTAGGTTTTGTGCAGTGTGCCTTAACAACAAGACCTTTCTAGAACTTTTGCTTTTCTTCCCATTGCCTACCACTCCAAGACAGATTTGGAACTATAATTAAAACATTTAGATTGACTGGAAAAAAAAAAAAAGGTGCAGATTAATGCAGTCACTCCTATATTGTTATTAAAGTACCCAAAGCAGTAAAGGTTAGGTCAAGCTAGAGGGAATGTACCTAGCCAGACAATTAGATAACAAATGTAGGGTGGAGTCCAACCAGCTTTTCTATTATGTTAAATGGCTAATGCTGCAATTGAATTAGGGCATTTTGAGGTAAAATACTGCTAGATCTGGCAACAAATTGGAAATATGCCATATTTCCAAATATGACATGTCAGTGGACAATAGAAACCTTAAAAACTGAAAAAGAAAGGTTTTTAAAAGTTTAGGTTTAATTTTTACAGGTTATAAATTCTATTACTCTTGCTGGCATAACTCAGGCCTGCTGTTTTAAAATGCTTATAACCATGCAGAAGAAAAACATTGCAATAAAGTGGGTATGCAGAGGAGGAAGGCTTCAAACAATTCAATTCTTGCTTGTTCCATGTGATGTCTTTTATGTTTACCTAAATCAGTGAGCAGAGAGAAGCCTGATCTGGGGTCTGTGTCATTCTCTAAGCAGCCCTTTCTTTAGCAACACTTTCCAAACACAACCTGCAGTTAGGTCAGACCCTATTTCAGTTCAAGGTGTTACAATGCAATTTCCTGTGCAAACTGCCTCATCCCTCACTTTGAACTCAAACATTCCTAAAATACCAAACTAAGAGGATTTTAAAAATGTGTGTAAAATACAATAAGTATATGGTTTTAACCTGTAGTATTCTACCATGCAAGATACAACTGGGGGAAAACTTAAGTGGGTTTTTTTCATAATCATATACAAAAGGAACATATACTGTTGGAAATACATAAGATACTAAATCCTTCTTTTGTTCTTCAGAAGATTTTTCTTTCAATTTTCCCACAAGATGAACTCAACATTGTCTCTGTCATTCAAGCTGCAGTCTTACTGTGTTGTGCACCCAAAGAAAGAAAACATCATAGTTGCAAAGAAACACAAATCAGTGACCTAAAAAAGATTTTTAATCTTCTACTGGAATTTAGGTGGAGGGCCAGAATCTACTCCTCCTACTTCTAAATTTTTTCTCCTTTGCAGATTTCAAGGTTAAGCACAAGATTTAAGCAGCAAATATAACTCAATAACGTCTGCCCCTATACTCCCTTCCTGACTACATTGTTGTAAAACAGGGGAGGTCATAAGCTTAGATTGTTTTCCATTGCAGGTGAGCTTTTTTCAAAGCACATTTGGGTTTTTGGTTTGATTTTGTTGAGGATTTGATTTCTTTTTATTTTGGCTTTTTGTTTGTTTTGGGTTTTTTTGGTGTGTTGCGGGTTTTTTTCATCTACTGCTGAACGAGAACTTGTGCTTTAAACAAATCTAACAAACTTGATTTATGTTTCACATGAACTCAATACACTAAGTTCAAAGATGTCTTGCTATTCTGTGTCCTTTGGTGTTACATCATTAAATTCCAGGATTTTGTACCAGGAAATAACTGAATGTTTCAGAAACTAAAAACTTTCTAGATACAAGGAATGTGTTTCTCTGTTTGGGTCAAGCTTTATTGTATTGTGGATAATGTCGGCACTTGATGCAAGTAGAAATCTAAACACCGTACAGCTACATCTGCATGGGCAAATGTCAGCCAGGAGAATATCTGTAGCTGTGCTGAGAGTGTGACAGCATTAAACATCATCCACATTTCTATACCAAAGTCTAGCACTAGATTAGTGAAGATCTGATGAACTGAACAATCAATAAAAGATGGAATGTAGTTTCCAGTCAAGTTTCATGCAAAGGAAATCCAGTTTGAGCACTCCCATGCCACACCCATGCAAACCATAGCACAAGAAGCTTTGATAAGTTGCATCAAGGGTTTTGCTTCAGACATGTATTTCTGATGCAATGGAGGCACGCCTACAGGGATGCCATAAGGGACCTGTTCCACTATTCCTTGAGGAAAAAATATAGTATATTGACCAAAACTGAAACTGTGGGCTTAGGATTTGTTTCTCCTGTGCCCACGAAATCTTACAATGGACGTGTGTCCCTAAAAATGTCCTTTCAGCTTCAGAGAATCATTCTTCCTAGGACCTTCATGAGCCACAGGCTGCATCCATTTAACTAACATTTTTTCCTTAATTTGCAGGATGAATTTTCTGTTCTGCATAAATGTAAATTAATACACCAAAGCATCTGGGAAAATATATCCCTTTTTAGAATATATTAGTAACTTATATAGGATTGCAGTGATTTCAAAACCATGAAAAACCTAGGTCTAGCAACACATATTAGTAAATACTATAGAATTAAAATTAAAATATTTCAGAATGGAAATTAATATCTACAGAAACAAAGTTTTCTTTCCATCCTCACGGGAGTTGTTTGGGATTTTTTTTGTTGTTATGTGACCTACTATTTTGTTGTTCCCATTTACAAGTCTCAGTGTGACAAAACAGTGCCTTTCAAATTGTACTGCTATACTGCTGTATATCTCAGCAAAAATTAAAAAAAATTTAGATGCATTCCAAATTAAGCAATCCACTACCTGCATGTTAATAATTGTTACATAATTCTAGACTAATCACTTCAATGTTTTGATCCTTGCACTTAAATTATTTAGCACTTCCAGCACAAGACAATGGTCAGAATACACACAGGAATAAAAATTCATGCAAGTTCCAAAGATGCTCTGATTCACATACTGTTTCATTCCCTATTAGTTACAACTACTACTATTGGCTTGTTTCAGATATGAGGGAACGGTATGTTTAATCTGGATCTCTAAAAGGTTCCACCATACAGTTAAATCCCATAAAGAGGGATCATTTTCAAGGGCACTGCAATGCCATCCTGATCAGGGATGTTTCTGTGAACCAGGACCCCAACATACCCAGAGTTCTCTTACCTTGTGCTTGGTTTCAACAGCAAGATGGAAACATAAGCCTGAACAAAATAATATAAGTAGTGCTAACAAAAGAAAGTTTTACATAGTCACAGCAAAATATTCCCACAAACAACATTTATGACTACTTATATGCATATATAAATACATACGATGCATGAGCAGCTGTAAGACAAAAGTTTTTATATTTCTTGATGTATTATATTCCAGTAGCTGAACACTGAACATGCTATTACACAAATATGTACAACATAAAAGGAGACTTAAAAGCGCATTTACATTTCCTGCAGATACGATTATACTACTATTTTATTCTTCTTATACATAATCAGGCTCTTTTGTATGCAACAATGCAAATTCACCCACAGTGAGAGTCCTATTGAGGCAGTATCTTCTGTGTTTTACTGCTTGGATTACCTGTAACATGTCTACTGGAATTAAAATTATGCTGCTACTTGCTTTGTAAACTGGAAGTTTTTGATAGATAAGTCACGCAAAATTTCTTTAGAGCAGTTGATTGGTTTTTTTATTTAAAGTTTGAAGAGGTGAGTAATGAACATCTTCCTCTCATTTGTTCCCTGTGCTTGGGGCTTTGCAGCAATCACAGTCCTGGTCACATTTATTCCTGGTAACATACCAGATCGTATCTGTCACTGTTACTTTCTTCTTTTCCCTAGTGACCACCTATTCTCACTAACAATTCTCCAGTTCTCCATTTACTTTGAAATGTACGTGCTGTCAAAATGATTTAAGACTTTATGTGCAAATGTTATGTTTGTTTGTTTTGAAAATGTATGAAATACAAAATCGCACAAAAGAGTCTGCATTGTGGCTCCTGAAGTATAAACTTTGTCTAATTCCTAAAAGAAAAAAGCTTTTTAAAGACTTAGAATTATCATGAACTTCAGAATATTAATTGACAACTAATTTTTTACTGAGTAATAGAAGACATTGATTTTAATTAAGCTTTTCTGAATATATACATTGACACTTTTGGGTTTAGGTGAATTGGAATTCAAGAATTATATCTTTTATGATACTTTCTAAACTTCAATTTATTCTGTTCCTTCTCTTGCATGAAACAGCCAATCAAGGAACTGAGCATGCTTTCTTAGATGTTTTGTTCTGTGGTGCATCCATTTCTAATCAAATATTCATGTGAATCCATTTTTAATCATTAGAATTGTACCACATACATTTTTCAACTGACTACTTCTGTCATATGTTTTTATCTTCTCTAGTATCCATGGCCAGCATGATATTCTAGTTTCTGTCCCTGATCCAAAAAGTAAGATATTAACAAAAGTCATGTGGCTTAAAATTTAAAAAATTCAATTCAATTCATCTGTTCTTCTTTGGAAAACCACTACAGTGAAAAGCCTCACAGAACAAATTCTGTGAAAAACTTTGCAAGTTAGTAGAAAACATAGTCTTCTGGAAAAACTAAGTCAAGATCTCAAGATCTTGAAAGCTAGCGGCCAGAAATGTCAGACGAGCCTGAGTTCGCAGATCACCTCAATTAACTAGACTGACTAAAAGGATTGAACTCCTAATAGGCACTAGACTAGTTTCTTCATGGCTACCTCTAATTGAACCTATGCTAATATCAAACTTATTGCCATACAAACTTAATGCAGGGCAATTATTTCCTAGAGGGGGGTTATAAGATTCATTGTAAATGCCTAATGAAGACAGATATTTCTTTTAGACAGTCATGCATATTTACTCCCTCCTGCCTTTAGTGTAGGCAGTCTCATACTGTGGAAAAGAAATTTTGAGTATGCTTTCATCTCTACTTGCTTTGCCAAAGTGGGAACATGACAGCATGTTTACTCCTAAAATTTTAAACTCAGTCTATCTAACTAAACTTAAATTAATTGAAAAGACTACACAGTCTACCAGCAGTGACAGGACATGTTAGCTCCACATAGAAGTTTAATAACATATTTAACATTTTAACATGTAACAACATATAACAACATGTTTAATACTTTAATTTTAATAACATGTTTAAGTTCTATTTATACACAGCAGAAAAGGTAGCTTTGAAGTGTCTGCAAGCACCATGAATATTTTGCACTTTCAAACCACAGTAGTTTGAATTGAAGTACATACTATGATTATGTGTCGGTAGTATCTGACTAAAAATGCTAGCAATATTTGTACCAAAAATATATGCTTACTTTTGCTTTATGATGGAAATGAAGATAAGAGCAGGCAAAAAAACTTCCCCATAATTCAGTTTATAAAAGCAGTGCTCCTTTTCTATCACTCTCCTGGCAAGTCTAGTGATGAATTACCTGAGTAAAAATAAAATTTTTAATAAAGTCTTTGCAAGTATTTCTACATGGTAAGGGGGTTTGCCATTGTTTCTTCCCAGAGGAAATAATTTAACAAAAGGATTAGAATCATAGAATCATCAAGGTTGGGGGAGACCTTCAAGATCATCCAGTCCAATCATCAAATCAGCACTGTCACTGTAACCTCTAAACCACTAAACCACATCACCCAGCACCAGATTCAGAAGTCTCTTAAACACCTCCAGGGAGAGTAACTCCACCACCTCCCTGGGCAACCTATTCCAATGCCTGACCACCCTAACAGTGAAGAAAATTTTTCTAATCTCTAATCTGAATATCCCCAGCCCCATCTTAAGGCCATTTCCTCTTGTCCCTCAGATTCTGGCACAGATTTTTCCCATAACTGGGAAAGTTAAGGAATCAAACCATATTTGAGCTCAATATTATTATTTCTCTTTCTCTTCTTTAGAGTGAAATTTATAATAGGATTTCAATGTATGAGAGTTATCTCTAGGTTAAGATTAGAGTATAATAACTGGAGTAATTAACTAATGTATGGCAATGCTCATTCTAGTCCAAGTGTAACAATGAAGATCTCACTGAGAAAAGAGTTGGGAGCTTTTTTAATACTTGAAAGCTACTCCATTTTTCTGCCTTTTAACAAAAAAAATTTGAAATCACACCATTTGTACTTCCAATTAGAGTTTACGTAGTGAATGGCAAAAGTGTAAATCAGAAAATCTGTTCTTCAAATTACCTGGCTTCTCCCCCAGAAAGCAAGCTCTGCTCACACTTTCCTTTCCAAGGCTGTGCTGATTTGTTCTAAACAAGAACATTCACAGGGGCTAAGTCTGACATTAGTAGCATCTAACAGGATGATACAGTGAGGAAATGCTGTTTCCAAAAATCTCAGCCTAATGCAATTTTTTACACAAGATGACTTGCTTAATCAAAAGAAGACATTTTATTAAAAATAAACAGTAAAAGGAGGTCATTTTGTCTTAAAATGTACAGACAGAAAAATATCTGCAGTGAAATTCTTTTCTCTCCTCATAAACAGTAATTTCTTTTGCATTTCAAGAAGAAAGGAGAGTCAACAGTTGCACTTATGTTTCTAAAACAATAGCATCTTTTGCATTAAAAATTAGGTACTCTTCTTATGGAACTCTCCAAGATTGATGTTAGAACTAATGCAAAAGCTTCTAAAATATATTTAGAATATTTGTGTTGAATTACAGCCTGCTTGCTCTCATGTCTGCCCACGATGAGTGATGGGCCAACAGAAAATGTTGGTCCTTCGTACCCTGCTTACGATACAGATGGATAGTGAGGGTAGAGGCAGGGATTTATTCTTTTGCAGGCAGACAGAAGGTGGGATTCGGATGACTTCTAGCTGCAGGATCCATTGTAAAAAATTACCAACTCAAACAATCTGTGACAACTGACAGCTGACAGTATTTCCTCTGGACCAAAAGGGAAGGAGAGATTGGAAGGCAGGGGAGAAAACCTTAATTGTAACCTGATCCTGTGTTTCTTCCTTGCAAGGAGTTGACTCTTAATGTAGGACTTAAATTTAGGATTAGCACCTTCTGCTTTAAAAGGTTAAGTATGTACGTGACATGTATCCCTAACTACTAAGTCCTGAAAAATACAAATCTTCAAATTATCTCAAAATTTAAGAGATAAGAGATTTAGTCTGTCTTCGAAGTTTTTAAGAAGACCTTTCCTATAATTTTAGATTTCGTTGTCTTCCACCTACACACTCCATCACTGGAGACAGCTTAAATCACCAAAGAAGCCTTTTAAACACATTTAGTGAAATGACTGTATTAGGATGCTGTCTTCATGCTGTTAACCTTTGAGACTGAAAATTTTTATAGAACAGATCTCTGTGCTGTTTTAGGTGGATGTTTTAATGCCAGTCAGATGAGAAGGCCTTTCAGAGAAGCTGTACATTAATAATAACGCAAGGTACTTAGAAAAACAGAATTCCTATCAATGCACAAATTCTTTTTGATACAGGAAACTATCTACTGGTTTAAAATTGCATTTCAAGAACTAGATGCTCATTATCTACAAATATTAAGTAGTTTGGTTGCAAATATATGCTTTCTTGAGCATCTTTTCTTCTTAAATATAATGGAGGATGATGTTTATAGATCAAGAATAACCTTTTCTGTAGGCTAATGGCATAGCCTGGTCAGTCTGAACAATTGGGTCAGATTAGCATAGCGGGCTGTATGGCTTTGAAGTGTGTGTTTTACAACACTTTGTCACACATTTACAAGAAAGGGAAATTCTGAAATGATAAAAACAAGCCAGCACTACCCATTTCTGCCTAATAGCATCACCATTTATACATTGTGCTTAAAAACCTGTGTATAAGAGTTTGCTGAAGTAGCTGAGGGCAGTAATATATGCATTCAGGAATCAAACTCCTAATTAATTTAGATCTTATTGAAGTTATTTAAAAGTGAGAACAGCAGATTTTTTTTAAACAATTTGGCCTCAAAATAGGACAGAAATTCCCTACTGGCATTTTTGTTTATTTTAACAGAACCTGTTCTACTCAGTTGATTTCATTACTTTTTCCATAATGGGATGCTGGAATGTATTTCAAAATAACAAGATTGCACAGACATACCATTAGTCATCAAATGCATTTTATATCTGACTTCTATGTGGTGTATAGAAGTCCTGCTTGTATAATAATCAGAATTTTAATAATCTGTCTGTAAAATTGGGTATTGCAAAAGCAAATGAGCAGCAGAATGGCAAGTAGAAATGTTAAAAGGAAGAAATGCCACATGAAGATCAAAAAAAAGAAATGTGGAAGGAGTGATTTAGTCACATCCTGTAGGACAAAAAATGTCTTTAGCTACTATGACAGATTTTCTAAGCAGGTAACCGTAAGTTCTCTCAAAAGAGAATGGTGGACAGTGAACCTCTGCACAATTAAATCAGGTCTCTGAAACACAGGAAAAGATTTTTTACCAGCAAAAACCTGCAGACTGACTTAGCTACAAACTATTTTCTAAAAGGAAAACATGGGCACAAACACAGAGTCTACAACAGGTTTAAAATCCAGGTTAATCCAATGCTTTTCCTGGTCCCTATGAGCTCATCATCCTCTTAGATTTCACTTGAATAATTTCCTTAAAACCATTCCTTGATTTTCCATCTCTACATCATAAACCAGAAGAGCAAAGAAAATTCTGTCTGTACTTGAAGTCAACAGCAAAATCCGCTTTAACTTCCAAGTTGTTCTTGCGTGATGAAAGAAACCTATCATCTTACAGATATGAAAGCATCTATTTTCTTTTCCCAGCTTGCTTGATCTAAGAATGAAAAGCAATGCACACTTAACAGATGTCCTACCTTTCTTGTGTTGTGCCCTCATCACAAGTTTTTGCTGGCATTTTTCTCCCTCATGTGTCTTTGGTGGTGTTTTTGTTGTCAATGTCAAAATGGAGTAAGTTATAGGAAACTTCTGTATCTGATACCAACACTTACCCAAAAGCTACAAAGATGGTCTTAATTCTCTAATTTACTTTCATATTTACAGGTCATCTCTTGGAGTCTAATAGACAGCTTTAAATTTTCATGCATCTGCTATTTTCTCAAAAAAATAATGAAAACCACAAAACAAACGACACCTTTAAAATCCCATTAAAATTCATGTTAAACTCCCAAACACATTAACCTTAGAGTCTGATGCTCCAGAAACATCCCATGGCCATTTTTTCCTGAAGGCTTGCATTTCTACATGCTCAGGCTATAGCCCACTAATAAAAATGTGTTTCTCTACAGCTTTTAGATAGAATTTATTAGTGTGTTCAATCCCACATCTTAAATTATCTAACATTTGTTATTTTGTTCACAAACAGAAGTAAAAATTTCTCCATACTAGAACATAATCTAAGTCCTTTTCTTAGTAACAAAGTAATAAAAATATTTTTAATTAGGAAAAAATATAACTCTATGACAATTATTTGAATGGTATCCCAACTGTTGTTATTAACCACATTTAAGTTAAACAGACTAAACTGTGAAATTAAATTGCTTCTTGGTTTAGAAGTTAATTTCAGCACTTGTTTCCGCTGCTATTTCCTGGTTTTGTGTTTGTTTGCAATTCAGCAGTACTAAATCATAATCCTTGCAAGTCTTACCCTGCTTATTCTGCACACATAATTATATTGCATAAGCAATAGAAAACCTCGATTTAAAATCTGAGCTGACATAGATTTGCCTAAACACAAATGACATATGATGTTGTTTCCCATTCTGTCTTAACAGAAATCTTTCTGAGGGATTCATGACACCCACCTTCAGCCACTGACACTGCCTTGGTTGTCTTCTGAAGATCACTCTGTACTGAGATGAGCTCTGCCTGAAAAAAAGGGGTAAGACCGAGGACTAATTTTGCAACTCTGAATCTCTTTGTGACTAATTTGTTTTCTCTCGCTCTCTCTTAATTGATCATGGTTTTCTAACTAGGGCATTTAAGTTAAATGCCGAGGGCTATGTAGCACGCACAACTTCAGAATAACTTTCTCATTAAAACATCAGAGGACAAAGTCTCAAGGAGAATTTGTAATCAATATTCCATGTTGTCTTTTATAATTCCTTCCTTCTGTGGCTGTTCCTGGCACCGTATTTATTTGCAGATCCTTTTACACAAAGTTAACTGGAGACACGCACACTTTGCATGAAACTAAATTTCACCAAATAATGTTGTTCGTTTCTAAAACAGTTGTGATTTCACACAGCACAAGCTGAAAGAGAATGTAATAATAGCTTATTAGAGAAAATTCTGAAACTTTAATGGTCTTTTTAGCCATTCCGTTCTCTGGTAATGCTTCAGGGAGGATTTCCCATTGGTAAAGGTTCTATAATTTAAAATAAGTGAAGACATCAGGATGTGAGTCATTAATTGTTAATTATACTCACCTAACTTTATTGGTTTCCTACAGAGTATCTAGTTAACAGTAATCTATAGACAGATTTGTTAGAATACCTGAAAACAAAAAAAGACTAAGGTATTTTATGTGATGGTTCCACACCATCTGCTACACTCTTTGAATGAAATGACAGGAAGAGGGAATAAATTCAAAATGATGTAGCAGATGGCCTTGACATAAAATGATGGCATTTATGCCTTACTTTTGTTTTCTTTTTATTTACTACTGAAGAGAACAGAGGAAGTTAAGCCCCAAATTCTATTAGAATATGGTAAAATTCTTTAGAACCCTAAAGTATGCCAGAAGAAAATTCTCAGAAATGTAGCTTGTAAATCCACTATAACATAAAGGGGAGAAAAGGGCATCCTAATTAATAGAAATTGTTAAAAGAGAAATTGTGTATGTCACATCCCTGGAAGTGTTTAAAGCCTGGTTAGATTGAACTCTAAGCAGTCTGGTCTAGTGAAAGTGTCCCTGCCCATGACAGGGAGTTGGAACCAGATGATCTCTAAAGTCCCTTCCAACACAAACAATTCTATGATTCTACATTAGTGAACATCTCCATTCATCCTACTTTCTACCCTTTCTAAGGCTGACTTTTCAGCTGTCCTCCCAAATAAGCAAACCCTTACTGGTGGAAGAATCTTCAGTTTCTTAATCCACTGTTCTTTCCTCTATGTCTTCCAGAAATTGTCAGTGAGCTGCGTTTTAATCAGACACTTTAATTAACTTTTGAATTAATTTTTGGGAACCAAGTAAATAGTAGCTAAAAATGTATCTATTTTTTCAGTCTTTTCTTTCTGTCTCTGCTTTGGGACATAATCTCAGTGATTTGTTCCCAAAACACTGAGTAATCTGAAAGACTCCAGTGTGATGCTCCCTCTATTGGTGATTTAGTTTATCCCCACCAACTGCATTAGCAGCCTTCAAATAGTCCTTTCATAGAATTAGGCCTCACAAGTCATTGTTATTTACAGATGAAACTTGAAAAACTACTTGCAGGGGAAGAATAAATAAATAAATATACAGATAAATAAATAAATACTGTAAAGGGCCTTGAATCAGATTGATTGTGACATAAACACTAGTTGATTTTTTTACATTAGAACAGAAATTTTACCTGACTGTTGCCTTTTGCAACACTATCAGCAGTAAATTTGTTTCTGTTGCTAGACAGTGAGGTGCGTTTCAGGTCTCTCTGAGCATTACTTCCCATTACAAAGCTCTTTCATCTTATTTTGTAGATGGAATGCCAGTGTATTTTACACCCAGTTCTGCGTTTTACAGCATAATTAATGGTGATGTAAGAGCAGCCTTCTTGTGAAATTCAAGTTGCAGAATCAGCTGCTGAACTACCTTGCAGTCCCCAAAATAAACAGAGGCAAAAATAAAGTGATTAAAAGTTACTAGGAAGAATGTGGTTGTATTTAATTCCATGATGCAGTGACAGGTGATAGGACACAAAAGAATAAATTCTGCAAAAAAAAAACATACACTGAAAGTATTGGGAAAAATGATAAAGCCATATTACATCATGAAACAAACTTTCCCATGGAAAAACTACAAGAACCTGATCTAAGGAACCTCCTTCTACAATATTTTTATTTGGGGAAGATAAGACTCCTCTTATGTATATGGCATCATTTCTTCTTATTAAAAAAATATATAGGTGAGGGGATCCAGAGATAATAGCATGTTTTCAGCTAAGTCACAGAGGAAAAGATGACTGAGAATAAAATTCATAAAGCTCAGTGTGGCATCAGTTTTTTAGATGTGAATGTTTATATAAATGGTTATGAAAAATCTGTGATGGGGACTGGGAAAAATTATGGGGAAATGAGCTGTCCTTTTTCATAGACATCTGAATAACTGTGTGGAACTTATGCTGAGAACAATAAAAAAAAAATAAAACATAAGCCATGACCCTTAGCAGGGTCCTTCTTTTAGGAAGTAACACAGCCTTCCTTCATGAGAGAGTTGAGAGATAGTAACACTGTCACATGACCTAATCTTCTGTACAGGACTAGATTTTTATATCACAGCATGATGATAAAACAATGAAAAGAGACGAACTGAAACAATAGGTTAATGAAATGACAATCAGAAAAGAAAAACAATACACCTCAATACTCTACTGCAAAAGCAAAAATTGACACAGAATTATAATATTTTTCTAATTAATGCCATAAAACTACTGGAAGTGTCAAGCTGCATATTTTTGTTTGAAACATCAAATGTCTTCCTGAAAAAGAAAAAAACCCATTTCTTTCATGCATCTGACTGACAAACACTTGACTGCTGCCAAAGAGTCAGACATAGGTCAAAAGTAACTGCAGTACTCTTAAAGGGGTTTCTGCATTGCTTTTGAATGTATTTCATTGGAATGTTAATCAACCAGAAGAGAAGACCTATCAAGAGAAAAAGGGTGTCCCCACTGTTATTTTAGCTTGAAGAGTTCAATAATATTAATTTAATTGAAGTATATTTTTATGGAAATATTTTTTTCCCTTTTTTTTTTTTTTTCATTTTTTTATTTAGTTGAATCCTGAAAGCTGTGAAAGGGAGTAGAGGGAGCAAAAGACTTTTAATTTTCTTTAGAAGTTCATAAACTCTTTCTTGAAAGCCTGATGAATCTAAGACAGATGAGACAATCATCTGGAATTCTCTGATGTGAGACATAGAGAAGAGATGAAGCACAAGAACAGCACTGATCCTCAGATCCTACTTTTTATAGGAGAAGTGACACTGAAGGAGAAGAGGAATAAAGGATTTGCAGAGCCTGAAACTAAGGGCAGATAGATGAGGGAGAAGTTGAGACTGAGACCAGAGGCAGACAGTCACTGAGAGAGAGAATGGAAGTAAGATTTTGTGATTGTCTCCCGGAAACTGCTTTACAGAAGTCAAATGTTGCTTGAATCTCTATCTTCATAATTGTAACATACAACAGATCTGACAAAGTGTAATCATCTGCAAGTAATGCATAAACCCAGAATTTTTTATTTGTATCTACTGTGTTAAAATGGTACTTGTGTTCAATGAACTGTATTTCTTAAACTTTAAGAGTAATGGGCTCCTCTGGAATGAATTATGTGACTCAGGTTGATGTGTCAACTCATTTTAGTTACGTCCACTGTTTAACAGACAGATCCATTCACAGAAGACCCTGCTGCCTTTGAAATATCATTGTTGTGCAGTAATGACTCCCTTCTTCCTTCAAAATTCTGGGAGGACTCCTGTAGATTAATTATCCTTTGTCTTAGAAGTTCAGACCTACGTGACACAGAGCTAGGTAGGGCTCCCTACTCCCCACAACTGAGGTGCCCAGAATTTTGACATTCCTTTTCACACACTTCACTAGAAGAAAATATTAAAGATGATGTTATGAATAGAAACACACCAGAGACAAAAACTGTTTACTCTTAGCTACTCTAGGGTACAATACACAGCCCTTGCAACATAATCTGCTGCTATACTTAAATGCAAGAGACATCACACGTCTTCTACCAGATAGATATGCTGGATATGGGCTCCTTCTTTAAAGCACCAACACCAGACATTGTAAGTGTAGGCAGTAGAACCTGAAGTGCCCTTTTGACCATGGACCATCACTTCTCCAGTCATCATGAGGCAGGAAGTAGTTGCGATCCACTCTATCCTTATCTATAATTTAGCTATTTCTAATTAAGAATAAAGAGACAACAATATTTATTTCATGCAGAGCTAAACCTCCTCCCAAAATGCTGAGGTGATATCTCTTACTAGGCATGATCCAGAAGAAAACAAATATCAAATGAGTGAGACTCAAGAAGAATTGCATAATTTTGAAGGCAAATATACATCTTGTCACACATACCTTGATACCAGAATTAAAGCTTGCTTACAAAATCATACATAACTTTCGAACTTTCAGTCCCTGTAGTATAAACAGAATCCTTAATCAAAATTACACCTAAGAATTTGTTCTTCTCACCAGCTGTCACCCAAAAATATAATCTTCAAAATTTTAAATTCTATTATAAATTAATTTTGTCAAATATTGTGGGGATTTTTATTAAAAAAAATGTTGTTCAAAGATATTTAACCTACAGTTCTGGTTTTGCTTGGTTTAGAGTTCATTTTTTTCACAGTGGCTAGAATGGAGTTATGTCTTGGATTTGTGCTGGAAACACTGTTGATAATAGAGGGATGTTTTCATTATTGATGAACAGGGCTTGCACAGAGTCAAGACCTTTTCTGCCCCTCACCCCACCCCATTAGTGAGCAGATTGGGGGAGCACAAAAAGTTGGGAGGGGACATAGCTGGAGCAGTTGACCCCCAGCTGACCAGAAAAATACCCCACAGCATACGGCACCATGCTCAGCTTGTGGAGCTGGGGGAAGGAAAAAGGAAGGCCAGGACGTTCCAAGTGATTTGCCCTCCCAAGTCACCATTAGGTGTGAAGGAGTCCAGCTTTCTTGGGGATGGCTGAACATGTGTCTGCCAATGGGAAGTGGTGAGTGCTTTCCCTATTCAACTTTATGTCAACCCATGAGTTTCCTTGCTTTTTGTTTTTTTCACCAGGCAGAAATAAGCGGCTGTGTGGCACTTAGCTGTTGGCTGGGGTAAAACCATTACACCTGCACTACCTTGCTGTGGATGAATTCACACTAAAAGGTTCCAGAGAAGAATTATGTATTTCTTCCTGACACTTTCCCCTACAGAACTTAATAACTTTCTTTTGCTAAGATTCTTTCATACATTTGTACATGCTGTCTATTTATACGTAGATAGTCAGGATACATGGACATATGTAGCAATGCTTGTTATTTTATTTTGCTGCTTACTTTTTTCTTTTTAGGGAAGAAAGAGTCCAAAATTATACATTTTAGAATATCTAGGTACTAATGAAAGTATTAAAAGCTATGATTACAGTCTTCTTATGTTTCAATACATTTCGGTTTTTATGTTGCATAGTCAAACATAAAAATACAAATAAAGAATGTTCCCTAAAGGGCTCACAATCCATTCAATGACATTTTTGTTTCATTTTCATAAATACATAAAAATGACAAAACACAATTCCTGTTGAAAAAAGAATATGTCATATTTTTCTGTATTTATCAAGAATTACAATATCTGACATAACAGGACGACTTGACCTCTTGTGTGTTTAATTTCCATTGTTTGCAGTATATTCTTTCCAAGACAGAATGATCTGAGAGGCAGTACCGTAAAAAATGGGTGGATCTGGATGGAGACAACCCTGAACTAGTTCTGCTAAGTAATGGCTTAAGTTCTACTGTTTCCTCTTAGTGATAATAGTCCTGAGAAGTGGTCTTCAGAGTCCAATGAGATTCTCATAAAGTCTTCCGATTAGACAGGCTTCAAATACAATCCAAGCTAGAAGAGCTAGGAGCTCTTTACCACATATTTTGGTGAAAGGCATTAGGTTAGTTTTAAAACAATACCACCCACACAAATAGCTAGAAAATATCAAACATCATGCTGTGTTGTATACTTTATTGCTGGCATGCTACAGAAAGAAGCAGTGCATTCATTATCTTGCTATGACAGTGAACCAATCCATTTACTTTGTACTGTTACAATTTTAAGCAGGAAAGTCTGCTTTAATAACACAAAAAATAAGTCCAAGTTAAGTCAGGCATAGTTATGACAACTATTTTATGTACTTTCTCCATGAACATGATACATTTTGACAAGAACATATTACAATGATTACTAAGTAGTCACTGCTCTGTAAGATCTTTAAAGTTAAATACAAATATAAACTATTATTATAAGCACTAACACATAAAAAGGCTCATCAACACTTAGGGAATGTTGAATGCGAAGAGTATTTGAAAGTAGTTAATGGAATCTGAAAGTATGTATTTTCATATGCCTAAAAATTAGAGAACCCTTCAAGTCTCCAAAGTGATATTCAATCCATAGTTCTGGCTTACAATTTCTTCTTCCTCATTGCATATTTTCAGGACACAAGTATTCTAGGTGCTATTTGTTTGTATTCCAGTTTTGTTACAGCTAGTTTTGTCAGCTACGTAGAAAATTAGGTCATTTGTGTCAGAGTTCCTTTTAAAATTGCAAGCTTTTCATGAGAATTTCATAGTACATAGCCAGGTATGGCACATTTTTTAAAAAAACCACTTTTTTCCTGCTTTTGTGTAAAGAAAAATATAACACAAAATTAAGATGTGTATAGAAATATTAGAAGTGATAATGTCACACTTTGTTTTCAGTGTAATTCATTTTTTAGATCTCGTTGCCCATTTTTTCTTGGGATCTTCCTTGACAGTTATATAACTCACATTTATTACCAGAAACCTCAGGACTTTCTCTCCTTTGCCCTTGGAACTTGTCTTTCCTAGTGTTTTAAAAAAGCATTCTCCTTCTAGTTCATAGTTTTCCTATTTTTCCTGTACTTCAAGTAAGTATCTTTCTAATGCTTTTCATTCATTTTAAATATGTCTCCTCCTCTTTCTAGTGGAACAAAGTTACCTGTATTCTGCAGAATGAGACCCTGTGGAGGCTTCTGGGTAAGAGCCCACGCCCCACGCGCTGCACTAAACAAGCTGCCGGGCAGCAGACGCGGTTTGGTAACCTTCAAACACCCAATGACAAAACCAACCCAGTTCTGTTTGAAATTCTGCTGTGTTTTATTGCAACTTCAGTGTTGGCCACATATTTGGAAATGGCTTTTGTCTTCATAAATGTTACGTATTTTTTCTTCTACTTGTTTCTTCCTTTTGCTTAACCTCACAAATGCATTTCTTCTTATTACAGTTGCCATACAGGCAGCTAAAGAGCAGCCCAAAGTTAATTAAAGACAAAAGACTGAAGACCTAAATGAGAGTTAGATGTTTGGACATTTGTATAAAACATGATGATCATGTTAAAATAGCCATATTGTTGCTACAACAATAAATTTACAGAATAAATTTATTTATATTTTTGGGTAGTTTGCTAAATACCAATAAACCTAAAATTCTCAAAATAAAATCCCAAAATGTAATCTTGCCAATCAGCTAGAAGTGTTTTTGTCCTACTCACATGCATGTCTCCTCTTGATATCAGTAAGACTACCGTACAGATAAACAAAAAGGCATCTTTGTGAAGAAATGTTAAACAATATTTTCTGTCTCTAGAAGGGATTATTAATTTTTGTGTTCAATTATTTTTCAGTACTTGTAAAAAGAAAATTCCAATAGACTTAAGAGAGTGCATAGGGGCACTCATTTTGCTGTAACAAATTAGCATTTAATCCAAAAATAAGAGAGTTTGTCATGAATGGCTTGGCCAAGAGACGTGCATTTTAATGATAGACAGATAAAAGCAGGCAGAGTGCAGCACCATTTCTAATACAGTAATACAGGCATTCCCTTGCATAACAGCTCTCATTATGTAATTTCCAGTGGCAATGTAATTTATCTACTGTAATTTGCAGACACATTTAAAACTAAATGTGATTAATATTCATGTAGCTGAATTTTTTTCCAAAAGCAGATTTTACTTTATTTTATTTGACCATGTTCCTCAAGTTATTTTTTTTCCTTTCATCTTTTTGCTTAATAAATCAAGGAGAATATATACATAATGATTAATGCTAATAAATTCCTTGCAATAATATTGTGATGTACAGCATTATATGTCCTACTGGAATTAAATCTAAACTCTTTTACCTTTCATTAATTGAAGAGTGGCAGTAAAGATCATAATATATATGTCAAGGGGATAGCAGAGAAACATGTAAAATGTGCTTCAGCTTTTTGCACATTCTCTTAATTTATAAAATGGCTTATGCTTTAATTTTCTTAAAGCTTTTTTATTCAATATTCAATTTGCATGCAAATGAAAATGTTTCAAACTGCAATATATTTAGATGTGCATCTTCATTTCTGTAATTTCCCTCTTCATTCCTTCCATGTCAATACAAATTCTTCCTAATAAGATTATTTTAACAACTTGCATGAAGAAGTTTATTGTAATTTCCCTGTTTTGTAAATAATTATGTAGATTATTTTTGAACGGATAGCTATCCTTTCACTGTAAAGAATCCACGTGCTCCTGTGGCTGCTCAACAAAGAGTATTAAAGTGGCATGGTTTTATTTAATGGTATCCTGGAAAGATTTGGGTTTTTCTTTTGAAAAGAATGAGCATTAGAAACAAATTCTGAGAAAAACTAAGACATTTTTCTTTGTACACCAGTTGCTTTGGGACCAGCCTCTTCTCAATTGATAATCTCATTTTTTATTCATTAAAAACATTCGGCAACATAAAAATTCACAACACTTTCAAAATTTAAAACAAAATGTTTTAGAAACATAATTAGTTTAATAGCTGGACATGGTTTCAATCACTTTTTATTCTACTGGAACTTGAGAACTCCATTTCTAAGTACAGGGTATTATGAATATGATTCCCTATTTGGAAAGAGAGAGCTGTAAAATGGTTCTTTTTTTTTTTTCTACTTTTCCTCTTCTTCAACTAAGTATCTTTTTAATGATTTTCATTCATTTTAAATATGTCTCCTCCTCTTTCTAGTGGAACAAAGACTTACAGAGAAAATATTTAGGTCAGAAAGTGATAAAATATTATTTACTGCCCAGTCAACTATGTAAGCCCTAGAGAAACTGGAATTTATTAAGCACCTGGAGAAGAAAGCAGGAAAAACTGAAAATTGAAATTATCAGAAATGAAACTGCAATTAGGCAAGAACAGCTGAATTCCCCACTGCCCAGATGTAACTACTATTCAAAACTACCAATACAGAATAGGCTTGATACTGAGATTTGGTGGGGAGTGGAAATAAGAAAAAAGAAAGAAAGAAAAAACAGAAATTAAATTATAGATACACTAACATCATTTAATCAACATATACTTTAAAGTGTTATTGAAGAAGAAGAGTAATATTCTGTTTCCCACCAACTAGAAGAAAATCAAGTGAGAATAACACTTCAGATTTGCAAAGACTAACTGTAAGGGATGATACTAAGTGAAAAATTACGGACGACTGAGAACTGGAATAATTGTGTTAGTGCCAATAAAAAATATAAAAGAACATTCCCAGAGATTATGCAGAAAGCAGAACTGCAGTTCACTTCCTTTTACCTTTGAAAGTCCATTGTCTCAATGCACAATTTATATATTCCAATATAACTTGTATAACTTGTTTTAACTCAAAAACTACGCACCCTTCCTAGGCAACTGCTCTGAAAAACAAACTATAGAGCCAAGTTTGCTCACTTTCTCTCAGACTTCAAATGAACCATAGAATCGTAGAATAATTAAAGTTGGAAAAGACCTCCAAGACCATCAACTCCAACTGTTGACATAATGCCACTATGACACTAAAACATATCATTCGGTTCTTGAACACTTCCAGGAATAGTGACTCCACCTCTTCCCTGGGCAGCCTGTTCCAATGTTTAACCATGCTTTTAGCAAAGAAATCTTTCCTCATATCCATCCTAAACCTCCCCTGGCACAGCTTGAGGCTGTTTCCCCTTGTGCTCTTGCTAGGTGCCTGGGAGAAGAGAACAAGATCATTTATGAGACAAAAAAATGTACGTCTGAACTGCTCAGTACCTTGGTGTAACCTAGCTGCCTGCTGCTAGAAACCAGCCCACTTAGGAGACAGCTTCTAAGCAACAGAGCTGGTGACAAACCTCCAGGATTAAGTTCAACTGAGCAGATTTGGAGAAGTATATTTCGGGTACCAAGCACCAACACTGGCTGTTGGGCACCACTCGGACATTTATACCCTATTTGAGATTTAGTACAAGATTGTGCAGCTCACCTCTGAAACTACACCAGGTTTTTCTTCAAATAATGTGCCTGTATTAATTGTAACCCTAATATCTGAACTGCACTGTGCAGGGACAATTTCAAATTTTCATTTCAAAAATAGTGGTTTTTTTTAAAATGTGTGACACCACCTACAGTGAGAATAATCTAAAATCACATACTGCCATTTAAGGCGATGCTAAGAATATTGCTTTCATCAGATAGACTAGGAGAAAGTGAGTCTCAGACAAGAAAAACTGACAGAAAAATGAGCACAAGGTTTGTTGGAAAGCATCAGTAATAACAGCTACAGTAGCAACACGGTGACCAAGAGAGTTTAAACATATGACGTAGTTTACTTACATGAGTAAAGCATGTTTTTATCAGTGTGTCTAGGCTGAGATTATTTCTTCCTAAAATTTTTATTTTACAAAGATTTTCAGAGTGTGCCCAGTGTGGGATGTTAAGGAGGTGGTATAGAGTTCCAAGAATTTTGCTGAGGAAATCCATAATTTGGAGTACTTCCCAGTGCAGGAATAGCATCAGTCTTTTTTTTTTTCCTCCACTGGGCAAGAATGATAATGGCAGCATTCAGAGTGGATATGAAAAGTCAGTGGAGACTAAGTTCACTAATGAGGTAAATGGAAAAAGGAGGTGTGGATGTTGGAAGCAGGGAAGGGCCCCTAGATTAGATAATAACTGAATGAGGTAGGTGTTTTCTTTCAAGCACTATAAGAGGAAGAGAGAAACTCTGAGGGATGAAAGAAGTAGAAAGGAATGCTGGTGCTAGGAGATGAAAGAAAAGCAGAAATGTTTCATCTCCTCTCTAAATAAAGGGAATTTTTCAGAGAGAGAAATATAGAACATGTGCTATCCTTTCAATGTTCCCAGAGGAAAAAGGGTAAGTAGATTAGGGAAGTGAGGGTCATGATAAAGATCATCTCTTCTGATCCATAAGGTCAGCTTTTAAAAATATTTTAACCACAGAGAGCTGTGGAAAAGAGGCAGCTGAGTTTTGAATGTTCAGTTGTTACTTTGACATTGCAGAAACACAGCCACTGTTCTTCCAGCTCAGCCTTCTCTTGTCCTTTGTGGACCACTCTCCTCCTCTCTGGATAGAGGGTGGGATCATACTAACACTTTTCTCAGCATGAAAACAGAGCTCTCTACACTGTACACATGACAAAACATGTACACATCTCGTTTTCTTGGCTCACCACAGTTGCAGAGTAATGGAATACTTGAAGTTGTTTGAGAGCACGTCTGGAGACTGTCCACTGCAACCCACTGCTCAAAGCAGTGGCAGCACCCACAGCTGCAGGATTCCCAGTCAGATTTTTAATGTCTTCAAGGATGAACACTTCACCACTTCACTGACCAACCTGTTCCACTGTTTGATCAGTCTTAGAGGCAGTGATTCTGTCTTCCTCAATACTCCTTCAGATATCTCCAGTGTCCTGCAGCAAGAAAAGATTGTTTAGTGGAGACACTGTGCTGAGTTCTTTAAAAGCACTTACCACAAACATATTATTTCTAGACTTTATTCCATCACTGACATAAATATATGCACAAATTTACAAAAAAAAGGGAAATAAGCTTCCCACCAGTAAACATATATTCATAAAGATCATTAAAAGGCAGATACTAAAAGAAAAATCTAACAGTGAAAAAAATACAACATATACGGAAGAACAATAGAATAGAGAATTCAAATTATCATTATATCCGTTAGTACATAGAGTACGTATTTAGAAAAACTAAATTGTGCTACTCTTCTCCTAATGTACTTGTACAATGGACTCCAAGTATCCAGAATTCCAGTTAGTGTATTTCTCCAATACAATATAGTACAAATATGAATTTTAGTTCTTGACTAAGGAAGAAATATGTAATTGTCTTCTCAAACACATTTTCATTTTGAAATCTTACAATGAATTCATATGAAAAATTTGATCCACCTTTATGGGAAAAACTCCTCCTACTATAACCTAATGGCCAGGAAAGAAGATAAAAGAGATTAAAGTGCACAGAAAGAATATTAATTTATTTTTTCTGCTATACTTGTAATATTAATTTAAAAGAAATCTCAAAAGAGGTGTTTTGCGTAACTGTTTCAGTGACTACTTATTATCTAAGTAGTCGGGCTTGACTTTGTCCCTACACTCAAATCACAGTTGCTGAAATTGAGTAACAGTCACAGTTATGAATTTCATTGCAAACCTCTGTACTACAGCTAAGTACCAATTTATAGGTTCCATTTTGTACGGCACATTTTGCCACTGCAGCCCTCTGAACTCTGTTTAATATGTTTAACTCTTAACAGCCTGGCAGAGCCTTTGTCTTACCGAGCAGATGTGCAACAACTATGAGGTCCAATAACAGCACACCAGTGCCAGATGACCATTTGACCTGAGATTTGACACCCTCAGGGAAAGGCAAGCTCTACATTGCAGCATGTTATGTATGCATGAATCAGTATCTTCTTCTAAAAATTAGGGATTGCATTCCAGAAGGATTGAAGCAACGGAAGAGAGTGGGAAGACAGTATTTTTTTTTTTTTAAAGTAAACTTTGGTATAAGAAAAGATATAACCAAGATCAAAAGATAACTACAATACTTTTAAAAGACTTATTTAGATACAAGTGTGTGGGGGAAGAAGAAAATTAACAAACATTCTGGGGACAGCTAAGGACTTTGAAATAACCTGAATACTGAATATTGGCATGCCAAAGGAAATTCACAGTAGTTAAACATTTGTTTTTATCTCACATCAGGAGTGAATAAAAGAGGCTAACAATGTGTAGAGTTTAAATGAGGTCTTATCTGATGCATTATTACAATGAAATGAGTGCAGTTAAGACACAAGGGAGCAAGTGTGCTTTCAGGTGGATACTACCTTCACAGAAAATCTATGTCTAAAAACAGATTAAAACATCATTTACTCTCATGAGGCAAGACAGTAGACAAGAGAAAAAAAACCCCACATTTTGTATTGTATATACACACACACATATATTTATATACGTATATCTCCATGTATGTGTGTCTATATAAATATATATATATGCATAGGTGTCTATGTGCACACACGGGTAGACCACCAGCTTGAAATATTCCATTATGGAAAAATTTGTAATTAGTATTTTGAACAACATTTTAATTTTCTTCTGGAAAACCATTTTAGAGTTAAAACTGCTGTTCAAGTCTATTAAAACATATAACATACATCAAAGTAAAATAGCATATGGAGTCAAGACACAAATACTTGATAAAAGATATGTAGAAGGAGACTAATTATTTGAAAACCGAAAAAAGTTTTTCATCCCCAGCCTATCCAAGAAATGCATATACCAGTACAGAAATCCCCATCTATGTCAAACCACTGTCAGCAAAAGGGTTGACAGTGGAGTTCTTCGTAATTATCCAATGAAAATAACATATATCAGCACAAGCACTTTACTTCTTAAATTATATAAACCAGGGGCTTTTTCTTCTTATATAACATAAATTTTCTGTGAGTAGTGAAATTACTGACGACAGTTTCCTAAGAATGTGTGCATTTTATTCCCTAAACTTTTTCTGTGATAAAATCCTTTCCTTTCCTTTTTGCCACCACACTAATGGCAGGAAACTGCATGTGTTGTGGCTGGTCTATGGTTATACGTAATCTAATTTTGACATCTAGTTACTGCTCAAAAAACCCCCCAACTTTAAGTGGCTGACTTTTTCTTACATTTTCATCAAGGAAGGGCACTAAATGAAACTCCTCTTACTAAGCTGACAATACTCACCAACTTTTCAGGACCCTAAAACCTTTTGCCTTTCTGTCAAAATGGGTTGAAATTGACTGGATTCATGTGTTTTAGGGGTTATAGACAGAGAACATAATTGGACAATTTTTTTTCACAAGAGCAAGCTTTGAATGTGAGCAAAAGCCTCCATATCAAAATGTACTCCTAGACTTAAATGGTAATTTTCATCTGACCTTACACAATCCAGAAAATATCAACCCTAAAGTTTAGCCCTCTAGACTATCTTTACAGTAAATGAGGAGAATTAGAGTTTTTAGGCGAGCAGTGGCTTACCTCACAGCAATGCAGACATCTAAACTGATCATCTGACTCATGTTCCTGAACTTCTCCTGAAGCATCCATGTAGATAATCAAATTTAGAAGAGATAGAAACCCCACCTGAGATTCTTTTAGGTGGAGACTATGTTAGGAATAGGAAAAGAGTAGTAACAGGTAACAAATGTCTTAAAAGGTAATCAGGAAAAAAGTAGGCAAAACCCATGAATCTTAAGCTATGTTTGAATTAATGAAATTTCATTTCAAGAAACTTTGGAAAACACATTTTGGAGTCTTTCATAGCTAGCAATATGATTGATCCAGTCTGCAAAATTGAGGTTTAAACAGGCAAATCCTTGAAATTTTGAACTTGTCTCAATTAGCATAAGAAATATCAAAATCTTAAGTTATCATAAGATTAAAAAAAAAAAAAATCCTTCAACTGCTCTATTTGAAATACAATTTAAATATTTTATTCCAGAATTTGAACATGAACTTCATTTTGAAAGTGAATGCAACACTTCTGCTTTAGAAGGATCTCAGCTTAGAAGTGAACGTAGAAGTTCAGTCATTCTCAATGACTGCCATTTATTTAAAAACAAAACAAAACAAAAAAAAAAAAAAAAAAAAAAAAAAAAACCCAAAACCTCAACAAATTCAGTCAGTAGGCTTTAAGTGTCTTTGTACTAATATTTTAAATTCAGAAAAAATTTTAAAATACTATTCATCTAAGCTGAAAAAATTTCCGAAGTATCATCTGTCACATGAGAAAGAACATAATTTTTTATTTTCCTCTAGCAAAGGTACAACAGCTAATAACAGAAAGTTCAAGTGTGTTAACAGTGACTTATAGCATCCTCATGAAATTGAATTGTAGAGTTCTGCTCCTGAACTGTAAGAGACCTTCCTTGTCAGCCCCCACTAAATCTCTTTGTGTGGCAAATACATAACATTTAAACTAGCTTCAGAATGTCAACAAGGTTATGATGCAGACTTCAGATCTTGTTTTGACTTTATTTCATAAGAGCTGTCAACCAGTTCTTCGGAAAAAAGTGGTGTGGCTACTGGGCCCTTGTTCACCTTGTCATTCCCATATCACGTTTGACTATTAATCACACCTACATTCCCTCTCCTAATCACTATTCTAACCTTCTGCATTTGCATTGCAACCTTTTCCTATTTTTTATCTTCTCTTTACTTTGAAGTTTGTGACTGCTATTCACACTTGCATCATGAGAGATAGGACACGGACCCTTTGTTTTTTAAATCCCTATTCATATATTTTGACCACACCAGTGTGCTATTTGCACTATTCCTCATTTCTTTCCACGAAACATAGGCAGTCTGGTCCCAGTTTATCAACCAACCTCAGAAGAGGAGATCAAGATGATTGCTGCTAAATTAAATACAGAAGTGACATATAGTCCATCAAAAAGTGTTTTTTAATAGAACATGACAAAAACTTACAAGACAAATTCTTTGTCATAACTAAACCTAACACAGCTACTTTTCTCTCGAATATAGGTCATGAACCAATCCAACAACACAATCACAATACTTTTTTACAGGAAGTCTATATCAAACATTGTTTCCCTTCTTCATCCCTCCAGAAATCTTAACAGAAACATCATGCTCAAAAAGAAATACTGAATAGAATATTTTAGGTTGATAAACCTAAGTTAGTCATCAGTAATGATAAAGAGACTTATAATGGAAGGTGTTATAATGAACATTACATGGGATAACTCCCATTACTGTTAAATTTAAGTAACTGGTCAGCAATTCTAAACTGAGTTATAATGACATAAAGAGTTGTTTTTTTTTATGGTATTAATGACACTGACAGCACTCAATCAATTAAAAGAACTGGGAAGAGCTGAACTAGATGGGTTTGAACTAGAATCCAGCGAAGGAACCATTTTAGAAGGATGACGTGGATAAAATGAGAAAAAAAATCTGTTCTTCTAAGAGTGAAAATGAAAGCTGAAATGAAGCCATGTGAAAACATTCAAGCAGGTGACCCAGTAAGAGCAGAATCAAATGGATTATTTAATATACACTGTGAGCAGTTCCACCCTTCTTTCAGTGTGATTGCACAGGTGCAGCAGTGTGCCCACCTGCTGCCTTAATTACAGAGTGGGAGCAACAATAACTAAGGAAGCTGTTATTTCCATCACACTTCTGTTAACCTTGAGTTAATAAACTGGATTAAAATTAGTTTCCATAGCTCCAGTACTAAATAGTTGAAGATCCAGTTTACCAGACAGATAACACCTCCAAAAACATACAAACAAACCCTTGATGCAGACAAGATGGGAGGGTATATATCTGTCCCTTGTCATAGCATTTATTAAATTGTTCAAATATCTATTAGGTTGAAAAGGTAAGATTTTAGTTTTGTAAATCACAATTCTACTGATTTTTAATTCTTTGAAAATACCAGGGTGCTTACTCTACCTGACTGCCCTGTTTTCTTCTGCACTGCTTTTCCTGCTTCTATAATAGAGAATACAACCGTAAGAAAACACATTCATCTTTATATCATCTACTACCCTCAACTGCAATAGATTTGGACTGGTTGTAATGTTATGAGCTGAAAGGCTTGTCCTTTCTTTGATTCCTGTCATATTAAACAAAATACTATCCAGCAGAAAGAAACAGCTAGAATTTAACTACACAAGTATCCATATTTTTAAAATTTTGGCTCTAGATACTTCTTCCTTCATGTATTGAAAAAGCAGCAGACTATCTAACCTCAATCTATGTACTTACAGATGAATAGTGGACTGCTTCTTTCAGTCAATAAAGCATAAAGAATTTTTTCATCTGAGTATTAGGGGTAATCATCACCTCCTTGGCTTACAATTTCACACCATAGTTCTGATCATCAGAGATATCAAAGTTAGAGATCACTCGACCTGAGTGCAACATTGCTGTTGGCAGTGTTGGAATGCTTCAATGATTTTAGATCTCACTTTCCACAATAATCCGTTAGAGTCCGAGTTTGTTGTGACTCCAAGGTGAATCTTGAAGCTCATATTTCTTATCTAGGGGCACCAAATAAAATGAAGCTTCCCTTTTCTAACCTAGGCTCTTAGCCAAAACTTAAAGGCAAGCTGATAGTTTCTGTTACCACAGAGAAGCTGGTGATGGTGTCGGACATCTGTGAAGCAGCTCTATTTCTGTTAAAATAGTCCACAGCATTGTTTTTCCTGGACGCACACAAAACCCCCAATGAATTGAAGGCAGTTTACTTGCTTGTAATGCTTGCTTAGAGTACATTTCCAACTGGGTATTTATAAGACAGCTAAATTATTTGATATATGTGTTCCTTTCCTCTGGCTTATAGGAATTTGCATTTTAGAAACAAAAAGGAAAAGTATTGGCATCATTTCCCTATGATAAACACCATAAATTTCACACATTACACCACTCCTACTACAATATACTACATGCATGGTGACATTTTCATTGAACTCACAGGTAAGAACACCTACAATGTAATAAATTTCATAGAATTAATTTACAGGTTTTCCCTCTTCTAACTTTTCTCTGGTTTGGAGAACTTAGATGACTTTCTCAAATATTTTAGAGAAAACAGAACCTATTTAAATTTATATATATTTTGTATATTTAATGCACACTTTTATCCAATGACATTTGATTTGGAGATACATGACAATCTCTAAATATGTGCTTGCAAATAATGTGTCTTTTCCATCACTGCTGGACTGAAAGAAAAATTAATTATAGCACTATGCAATTAGTCTACATTTTACTAATATTTAGCTCTTTGCAGCAATATGCTCTTTCTCTATTAGTTAGCTGGTCATATATTTCAACCATTTAAACTGTATTTAAACTTATTCTCCACAGTAAATGGCAGATAATAACAGTTTGGGGAATCTCAATCAAAATGTCAAATTTGAAGCTACTCGTGAAAGGGATAGATTCATCAGTTACACTCTTGGAGACTTTATCTGACTCATCACATCAAGGGAAGGAAAATAAAATTGGTTTTAAAACTTGGATTCTTCAACTTGCATCCAAAGCATCCTAAGAAATATACTGAAGAAATAATGACTGTATTATTTGATAAGGTATTACTTAACATGCTGTGGAGATAAAACAAGTGTGACTTTCACTGAATCATCATCTGTCAGAAAAGAGGATCATCAGACATAGGCTTGCCAAGTTGTCAAGAGGGCTTTAAACAAAAATTGCTAAAGAAGGGGCACTCAGTCCATGTTACTCCTGGCAGTCTCATGCCAGTGCCAGTAGGAGATGGCCAGAGCCTGGAGAGGGATCACAGATCAGCAGGAGAGCACCTGAAGAGCACCACAAAGGCATCCCAGCCACTCCAGAGTAAGGTGGCTTCATCAGAGGCCCAACTTAAATTTCTCTGTGAAAAGGCACACGGAAGAAACAGGAGGAAGAAACAACAAGAAAAGCTTCTATAGGTATGGTGGTGATAAAAGGAAGCCTAGGGAAAATGTGAGCCCTCTTCAGTAGGAAATAGGAGACCTGATTACTCAGGATATGGAGAAAGCCGAGGTACTTATTGACTTTTTTCCATTGGTCTTCCCCAGCAAGTACACTACTTGTCACCGAAGGCAAAGGCAGGAACTGGGAGAATGAAGAAGCACCCACTGTAGGAGAAGGTCAGGTTTGAAAATATTTAAGGTGAGGTGAGAACACTTAGAGGTGCAAAAGTCCATGGGACCTAAAGGATCTTGCAGATGAAGTGGCCAAGCCACTTTCCATCATCTTTGAAAAGTCATGGCAGTCTGGTGCCGTTCCCACTGATTGGAAAAGGGGAAACACAACTTGCATTTTTTAAAAGGGAAAAAAGGAAGATGTGGGGAATTGCAGACCACTCAGTCTCACCTCTGTGCCTGGCTAGATCATGGGGCTGATCTTTCTGGAAACCAAGCCAACCGTATCCTGCACTATATCAAAAGAAGTGTGACCAGCAGGTCAAGGGAGGTGATTCTCCCCCTTTGCTCTGCTCTTGTGAGACCCTGTCTGGAGTACTGCATCAAGCTCTGGTCTCTGAACATAAGAAGGACATGGATATACTGGAATGAGTCCAGAGAAGGGCCACAAGATGATCAAAAAGATGAAACACCTCTGCTATGAAAACAGGCTGAGAGAGTTGGGGTTGTTCAGCCTGGAGAAGAGAAGGTTTTTGTCAGATGGGCAAAGCATAAGGAAAAGTCAAGAAATTAAAGTTGACACATGGGAAATTTCAAGGAGATATATGAAAAAGAAAAAAAAATTACCATAGAGTTGGTCAAACACAGGAACAGGCTGCTCAGAAGAGTCAAAGATTTCATATTCCTGAAGATACTGAAGCTTTGATTGTACAAGAAGGTAATCTTTAACTTGATTTCTTTGGAGCAGGAAGTTGCACTAGATAACCCCTAGAGGTCTCTTCCAACCTAGATAATTCTGTAACTGTTATGGACATCATAAATAGCAGCTTGAAAAGTAGCTACTACAGGAAAGTACTTTATCTGTGGTTTCATAGGGCTTGACATCCAGTTTGTATGTGGATATGTCTACTGCTACTCCAGACTTTTCTGGGTAGTCAAAAGTGTGACTAATTAGGGATATCTGTTTACCACAACCAGCTGAACACAATACAGAAGCTGCTCTATGACAGAATGAACCCAGAAAACGAGGCTAGAGAAAGTTCTGTGAAAAATTCATCCTGTTCATTTATACTCTAAATCATTTTAGAGGCCACTCTATCAAAGCTTTGTCAATAGTCTTGTTGCTGATAACAACCCCTGAGCTTTCTAAAATAAGCTTTTCAACCAGCCCACCTTTCGCAGTAGGGGGTCTGGTCTGCACCGGTATGCCGCGACCTTCCTGGAGAGAGAGCGTCCTGCAAAGAACAGCTCTTCCAGGGGCACAGGCAGGCCTCGCTGAGCGACAGGTGATTTCAGCAAACGTAGCGATTTCTCAGCTACGAGTGATTTCAGCAGTGATTTCAGCAGCGATTTCAGCTCCAGTGTTCCAGCTCTTGCATAATCACCCAAGGCAGCCTCGGGGACAGAGAGACAGGAGGCCGTGTATGACAGTTCCACGAAGGTAGCCTTTATTGTGCAGCCACCCCGCAAAGGGTAGGTCAGTGACACACACTCCCTGAAATCAGTGGCAGCGGTCAGTTCTTTTATGGGAAAGGTAGGGGGTGGGGTAGAAACCAATAGCCAACGGGGTATCAGGTATTACCATAAGGAAACAAGGCATGCTGGGTGGTCACCCTAACCGAAGGAGAAGTTGTCTGTCTCTGGAGGAGATTCTTTTGGCCCTCAGGACTCTTTCCTCCAAGGGAGCGCAAAGGGCTCACGTGCCAAGGGCTCGCAGCCCTCCACACCCACCTGAGTCCAGGTACAAGTGAGCTTTCAGATCATTTCACAGTTTAGGTGCAGAGAGAGGAAACAGTTTGCCTTCCTGTAAGCAGTCAGATGGAGAAACTGAAAGAATGAGAATCCTTTGCACTAAAGCAGTTACTCGTATGTACTCTATTTGCCTAATACCACTTTATAAATGCATCCACATGCTAAACACAAGAGTTTTTCTACTGATCCTGTAAACATTGCATTGTCAGCTGCAACATGGACTATATTAAATGACTTGACTGAAAAAGAGAGTTCAAATGCTCTAGCATGTATGTCCTTGTGGTAATATCCATAAAGATTCTTTGTACTTCAGATAATCCGCTCCATTCTTATAGGTGTTAAAATTTGCAGCAAAGAGAAATGAGCATGATGTGATAAGTGCCATGAGCAGGCTGGTTTTGATTTATTCCTCCTCTCCCTTCATCTTCCTATCTGACTTCTCTCTGGATAACAGCTGCAGTCCCAGATGATGTACTATTGGTGCTGCTCTTAACAGAGCTTTCTCAAATTCTCTGTAAATGCAGAAAAGCCGTCTGCAGGAATCATGAACAGATGATCCATGGCAGAATGTTCACTCTTGAGGCTGACAGTGCGAAGTAGACAAATGAACCCTGTGCCCATTAAGTTCTTACTTTTTCTTATGTTTATACTTTACTTTTCTGGTGTTTATATGGTGTTCTGATGCTGCCACATGCAGGTATAAGAGTGCTATGGTATTCAGGGACTCCCCTTTTGACTCCCTCTTACCTCACTTGCAATTTCTGGTTTGATTCTTCCTGGCATGAGTTCTCCATATTTCCTTATTAACAAATTATCAAATACCTATATGTGTATATACATATATACCTCTCTTATTAAGTCAGTACAAGCTGCAGGTGGGCTGTGAAATGAATAAAACTTGTTAAAGTTCCCAGAAAATATGATTTAATTAACGTTTTTTACAAGGGTGCTAGAATAGCAGTAGTTGTTCATTTTCTCTCCGAGCAGTGCAAGCAAAAGGGGTCCAAGCATTTGGATTAGACAAGATATTTTCTAGCACAATCTACCAGCTACCCTCGAGCTACCAAAATAAAGGGAAAAGGCAGAAAACTGACCTGCTACCCTGCAACCTGACCTTTCATTCAGAGACAGCCAGAATGGAGTCCTGCATTGTAAGCCAGTTTCAGTTCTAAATCTGTCCTGGTTTTAAAGCATACAGCTGAAGAAAACAGCCCAGCTGGTTTAGCATTTCAGTTTTGTTAAAAGGACCTTTTGTGATACAGCAAATCAAGACAGAAAAAAAGTGCTAGGTATTCTTATGTTCAAACTTTGTGCTTTCTCTGTTCCCACAGCTTTGGAACCCTTCTCAATTAATTAGAAGTACCACATCACCATTTTTACTTAATTTTTGTGGTTTGCCCAAAAGCCTCAAAGCTTATTGTCTAGATCTTTAAGACAAAAATGTAATTCATGGCAAAGAGATTTTAGAGTAGAAATATTTCTATTAAAACATGAAAAAGAGCCTTGAATCCTGAAATCTGGCTGAATATCTCAGTGCTTTGGGGTCTCTTTATTTTTTGGATTGGTAGATTCCATGTAACTTTATGATTCAAAGAGTGAGGGACCTACTTTAAAGAAAATGAAAAGTTTACTTGGTTTTTGAAAATTTAAATGTTCATGCATCTCCCTTTGTTAAAGAGCTTGGAGATATAAGGTGAAAGTTGTAATAAAATTATATCTGAAATTATCTGAAGACTGTACTTTAAGCAACTGAAAGATACTTTAAAAAATCCGATTTATAAATAAATTTAATCTTTTTTCTTCATTAGAAACTTTTTTATATTGGAGATTGTTGACTATTTTTCACATTTAAAAAGTTGGCTATGTCAGGTGTAGATACAGAGTTTGAGATGTAATGTACTGAGTCACCAAATAACAGCAACAATTCTGTCCACAAAACTTCCTCAAAATAGTTAACTGTTCTTTCAAGTTATGTTCAAAAACATAATAATACAAAGAACAGATAAATATATTGGTGAAGGAAACAGATGTTACTCCTTCAAGCTCTGGAATTTTTTTTATTTACAAAAAAAATCTTTAACAGTTATACAATATATCATTTTAATCTCATTTGAGATATTCATGCAGTACCTCCTGCACATTCTTGTTAGCTTCCTATCAATCTACTTTATTTCCTTATCACTAGCTTCCTATCAATCTACTTCATTTCCTTATCACATCTGCTTAATAAGATTTACTATTTTTTCTGATCTCTAAGAATGAAACCTATGTTTCTGTTAGTAAAGTGTGCTAGCAGTTTTTGTTGCACTCTGGCTTGAATGAATTACAATACTTTTTGTCTTCTGGCTAATCTTCAATGATATCTATGAAAGAACTGCTTTCCTTCTTCTCTCATGTTAAGGGATGTAACTGAGAGGACATGATGGGACTAGTTTTAGTTCAACTGAAAGGTCAGCAAAGAGCAGGCTGTCAAAATTGACCTAACAATAAGCACCTGGCCTGCAGGAGACTGGGGACTTTTAAGACATTAATTTATGTGAAACAACTTAAACCAGGTCCAGTGACAGATGTAGCATACTTTAACTTAAGACTTTTATTTTTCCCTGCTGACATACCTTTATTTTCATAACGCAGTATTTATTTGGCTACAGTAAGAGAGGCTGTCACTGATTATAGCAGTCACATGAAAAAGAAAACTAGTGAGACGCCTGCTTATTTCAGCATTGAAGATAATCCCCTCACTACAAAAACAAACTGTTGCAAGAGGAGAATGAGAAGTCTGTGCCAAAATGCTCTACAGCCTTGTAGCTAAGGTGATGTTCTAAACAAGTAAGGGCTTGATTGTCTTAGGAGGGAATTCAAGCCCAAATCTTTCCCTTTACATCCCAGAGGTTAGAGGAATTATCTGTAATTAATGTCAGGAGCTTTCTCCTGTTGCACTTGAGAAGGGCAATTAACCTGACTTACACCCAGACTCAAGAACAAAATTTAGTCCTGGATCCCAAATGGAGGCAGGTGATTCTGTTGATTCAGATGGGCAACATGCTGAGTTAGTTCTCTTAGAAAAATCTCATGCTCCGAGTTTTCTTTTGAGAAGCTTCTCTAATTATTTACATTCCCATTCTGATTCTAGTTTCCTTTGGTTTGAGTGGCATGAAAAGGAGGAAAAGAAGTTTCTTTGGTGATGTTGTGTTCACTGTTTACTGAAGTTATGTGATACTACATAACATACCTTGTTCCCACATCTCTACTTATCTCTATTTTCTACTCCCTAGGCAAGCACATCTAAATTATTGAAAGCTATGAAAAATTTTTACACTTTTAAATTATACATTATATTTTGAGTTCTTCTTCCACGTGGAATTTCCATTTATGAGTGTCCCTGGTGATTTTTGGCATTCTAAGCAGAGACTCAACATTTACTTCCTTGTGACTCTCACCTACAATCCTTTCGCAAATAATGTTATTGACATCAGTAGGCTTAGCCCAAGAAAGGAAAAAAAAGCAAATATTTTACTTAGAATGCTAAAGCAGGTATTAGAATACACTCCAAAAGAGTTATGCAAGAGACCATTTAAAATTTATGAAGCACCAATGGAAGAGGATCAGATTTTTTCTTTCTTTGCTACATTAAAGCTAAGTCACACTATCTTTCCAAAAATACTAGTAACTCAAAAAGCAAAAATACATGAGGATATCTATACAACATATTACCACATCTACCAGCCTCGGCATCTGGTTTCTAGACTGAATCTGTGTAACACAGGGATGCATTATGACCAAATCAGAAGTTACAAAACAATTCACTTGACTTGTTTTAGGGTACATTTCCAAGTTTAGAAAAATGAGCAAATGTATTTAACCATGACTCCCAAAACTGAAAAAACTCCCAGTACATTTCTAAGACACCGTAACTGTTTCAAAAAAATCCTAAAACCAAACCTGCATAACCAGCTGTAAACCATCTTTAGCCTCCTCATAAAATATTTCATTTCAGTTTTAAAAGGAACATTTTCTGCTTTTAACATGTCATTATTTAGCTTTTCTTAGAGAGGTACGTTGTTGTAGGTCAGATAGAGACCATGTTACTCATTAAATATGCTTGATGGTGGCATCATGACCACATTCAATCACAAAATTTCAATCACAATCCTTGCACTTCATCGAGCTGTTTTGGGAAGTAACAGCCTTTCACTTCAGCACTTCAAAAGACAGTTTTTCATTCCATGCTGTGTGAACAAATGTTCCTGTTCTTAGCCACTGGCAACTTTTGAGACTGTGGTGCAACACACCATATAGTTAAAAGTTCCCATCTGTAATGCCCAGTGTGACCCTGGGATAATTCTTTATGCAGTGACAGCTCAAAATTTTATTCTCACCCTTCCTGTGTAACATCAAACTCAGTATTAATTTAAAAAACCAACATACTCAAAATCTATGTCCAGGGCCGAGTAGGGTAATTTGAAATTAGAAAATCAACTTACATTACCTAAGGACAGAGGTTTGATATTCCTGAAATGAGCAAATGTCTTTCTTTACGTGGGTCTTGAGATGCCACTGTAACTCAAATTTTTACTTCCCTTTCAATGAATCATCACTGGCTTAGAAATCTTTGTCAATGTAAGGAGGACATGGATCTATTAGAGCAAGTCCAGAGGAGCGCCACAAAGATGATTGGAGAGTTGGAGCACCTCTTCTATGAAGACAGGCTGAGAGAGTTGGGGTTGTTCAGCCTGGAGGAGAGAAAACTCCGGGGCGACCTCAGAGTATGTTCCAGTACCTAAAGTGGGCTACAAGAGAGCTGGAGAGGGACTTCTACAAGGGCATGTAGCAACAGACAAGGGGCAATTGCTTCAAACTCAAAGAGGGTAGATTTTTTTTAAATATTCGGAGGAAGCCTTTTTCTTTGTTATGGTGAGACACTGAAAGAGCTTTCCCAGAGAGGATGTGAATACCTTCTGTCTGGAACTGTTCAAAACCAGGCTGGATGGGACTCTTGAGTACTCTGGTCTAGTGCAGGGTGCCCCTGCTCACAGCAGCAGGGTTGGAACTAGGTGACCTTCAAGGTCTTTCCAAACCAGACCCTTCTATTTAATTTTATGACAATCAACACTGAAGAGCTACAGAGTTTGCTCATTCCAGGTCACTTGATGACACATAACTAATTGAGCAATACTTACACGGAATATATTGTCCTTACACAGTAGGTGTTGGAGAATAAATTATCCCACTTGGGACACTCAGGATATACATGATCCAACAAGGATTTCATTTCAGTTTCAGATCTTCCTTTCTGTTTCACCACACCACTACGCTCCTAGAAAATGAACAAATAAAATCATTGAAGAGCACAGTCTTTTTATATTAATTTACTTGTTAATTAAGTTACTGCAGTAACTGCTTGCTTAATTACATTCTCCCATCTACATTACTCCTTGTTATAAACATTTCTTCTGATTCTTGTTCCAAAGAAAGTCATAACTGTCTTGTCTTGCCTCACCAAATAGCTTTCAAACAGCTTATCCCAGTGTTCTGGTGCTTTAATAATGACAATTTAAATGAAAAAAACCCCACAACAAATACAAAACCAAGATAACTATCCAGAGTAGGGGTTTACAGACACATTAGAGAGATTATGTTCCTCCTGAGCTTGAAATGTTTCTCTGTTCCTTCTCTGTTCCTCGGACCAATCTGAATTTGAGATCTGAGTTCTCATCTTCAGGTGAGCATCCTAAAATGAGACCAGCTAAGGACGTGCTATGCATGAGATGTTTGCTACGTTGAAGCTTTTCCTAGCTGTAAAATTAACAAGTATTCCTGGAAGAGAGTGAAGTTCTCCAAAACTGAAGGCTCCAGTGCTACTCATTACTTCAGTAAATTTTTGTTTACGTGAAGCATAACATCATCACAGAAAAGACAAAAAATATTTTGGTTTTGTTTGGTTCTGTTTCTTTGTTTTCTAAAGTGCCTTATAATTACAGGCTGAGTAGCAGGGGCAGGAATTAGAGATGCACTCTTAACTCCAGCTTTTAGAGTGCTCAGGAGACCTCAGCTGGAAGGGTATTATGCTCCCTGTTCCACCAGTCTTCTTGCAGTACATCAGTATTGTTCTACTCTTGTTCTTTGCTTTTTAGTGTCAACCACGCATAGAAGCCACCCAAATGCCTGGGGGGAAAGGGAAATGTAGTTTAAAAAATCAAAGTTTTTTTTGGATTAAAGATGTGAAATTAAAGGAGAGAAAGGAGGAGAGAGGATTTGCAGAAGGCTTTTCATCATTTTCCACAGCCTTCTGAACCTGTCAGAAGGAAGGAGCATAACTTCAAACACAATAACAGAGAAGAAAATTAGTCACTACATGTTGCCCTCTATAAAGACAGGTTTTGGGGTCTATACATCATTAATTATCAATGTCGTGTATAACATTGCCAATTTGCTCTCTCTATTTTCCAATGTTTCTAAGAAAAAACATGGACAAAAGAATGACTACCACCTTGGCTATGTCCAAGGACTGAATCTAGGAAAACCAAGAGAAGCAGTCTTGAGTCTTACATTAGCAATTCATAGATGAAGATATCATTCAACAACAGGAAGTCGATTTCTGACTTGCCAAATCAAAAGCTTCAACAGGCAGGTATGCTCCATGAATAAAGTGGGACAGAAGGGAGATACAACAGAATGAATGGTGATTGCATCGTTGGAAAATAAATGACTGCTTGCAACCTAGAGACCAGGGAATGAGTGGGCATGTTGGCAACCTGTTTGTGTTAAAGCCTGTGTAGGTAATACCATGGCAATTTCATAGTCAAAGGATGTCAGTTTTCATGGTTGTTCGTCTACAGCCTCTGATGTTGTACGCACACACACACACACACACAAAACTACAGATTAAAGAAGGCCTTCTATTTAGACCAGTCTGACACAAGATCATGCTATCAATTTTGTTAGATGGCAGAACCAATAAACATAAGCACACTGAAACATTAAACTAATCACCCTAGAACACTGAATTTAGGAATGGTTTGTATTTGGTTAGCTACGGAACATGCAATAAGTAAATATATACAAAAAAAACTAATGGAATCTTTTCTCTAAAGAGTTCCACAGTACACAGGCCACAGTTCACAGGATAAATGGCATTCTGAATAGAAACCTAATTAATACAAACACAGTATAGGGAAGGTAGACCAGATATTTATTTAACATTTTTGGAAAGAGTAAATAAAGAATGTGACCTTTAAAGTTGTTGGTCCAGAACAGACCCTCTAACCATTTTATTTTTATTTATTGTATTCTTCTTAGAGTCAAAATCCCTTCTGAAATAGTTTTCCACACTTATTTATTAATTAGCTACAGTTAAGAAAAATGTACATACCTGGGGACTTTAAATACTCCCATGCTATTGTCACACTAGAGTCCTCCATCTGCAGCTGGCCATATATCCGTTAGATCTGTTGGGCGTATTTCTGTAAAGTGGATGAATTTGGGTTGTTTGCCATCTGAGCTTGAATCATAAAGTGCAATTATTTTATTCATCTATAACCTCTGATGAAACCTTGCTGAGATAATCTTTTGAGCCTATTTTGCCCCTCAGGTATAACTACCATAATAATACTTAGCAATTGACAGGCAGAGAAAGTTAGGGATCTTCAGCCTGGAGAAGAGAAAGTTGTGTGGAGACCTCATAGCTACCTTCCACTATCTGAAGGGGGCTTACAGGAAACCCAGAGAGGGACTCTGCATCAGGAACTGTAGTGACAGGACAAGGACTAATAGGTACAAATTGAAAGAGGGAAAATTTAGGCTAGACATATGAAAGACACTATTAACTGTGGCCGTCATGAGGCACTGGAACAAGCTGCCAGAGAAGCTATGGATGCCTTATCACTGGAAGTGTTTAAGGCCAGGTTGAATGGGGCATTGAGCAACCAGGTCCAGTGGAGGTGTCCCTGCCTATGGTGGGAGGCTGGAGCCAGATGATTTTTAAGGTTCTTTCAAAGCCAAACCATTCTATGATTATGACTCTATAATATTTAATAATTTTGCTTTACCTTCAAACTTAAAGTTTGGCTTTAGCTTCAGAAAAAGTGCCACTTGGCAAATCAAAATAGTGTCTTTCTAAAAGACACATCTTGACTAAAAAGAAATCAAAATTGATAGGAAAACAACTTTCAGTTACAGTATTCTAAAGGTAAAGTTATGGGTGAGTTCCATTCCCGTGGGAATTAGGGCATTGTAAGAGGGGGGACTGGAACGGGTCTACTCAGCAGGAGTAGGTCCCATTCTTACTAGCCCAGGCAGAGCAGCACAATGTCGAGGTCAGTGGCAGCTCTGTAGAAAACCACTGGCCTCCTCATTATGTACGTCTGCTCTCTTCAGTGGTTCTGTTTATCAAACTTAGTGCAGTGCTGCAAACGCATTTTCCTGTTACTGTTCAGGTTTTCTGAACGACTTAGATACTGCTTTGGGAAATGAGCAGAACTTGAGACAGAGTAGCAAAGTGAAGGGGAAGTTTGTCTGGTGGAACACCCCTTTTCCTTCCCTCCCTTTTTTTTTTCACCAAAAAGTTTCACACTTGGAGTTGTTTAGAGGAGCGCTGCCTACACCCAACTAACTGGCAGTAACACCACCTTGTAAACAAGTCCAAGATGCATCGTGGAGGACAGGTTTTGTCATAACTTAAGTTTTTCAGATATTTTTTTTCCTCACAACCTGTAACTGTAGCTGGCATGCACGACAGTCTTTTAAAGGAACTAAAGGCTTTACAAAAACAAACAAATAGAGGGGGAGAAGCGGGGGGAAAGTGTTCTGGGGAGGAAAGAGGCATTTTGGCAAGTAGAAGTTTTTAATAAAAGGAATAAAATAAGGTATGGTGAGCAGAAGGAAACCAGCTAAGCTTCACACATGTTTTTTAGTCTGGAAAGATGTCAAGGAAACCTGCTACAAAATCATTGCCAGAAAAATCCACTGTGGTGAACAAAACATGTGGGTTCTACCAAAAAAGGTCATAAATTTCATCTCAGCATTTAGTTGTTCAATGAACTGATTACAGTAACATATTTTAACTAAAAAAAAACTAGGTCAAGTAAGGAGAAAGGAAACCCCTGAAGTCCTTGGCTATAAATGTGTTCTATATAACCTACCAGGGAAGAATTATTAAAAGATCATTCAACCTAAACTCTCCAGAGATCTCTGGTTGGACATTTATTATTTTCTTACAAGAAACCCAAGCCAGTGCTCTGACTTACTGCTCCAGTTTTAGAACAGAAATCTCAATGGAACTTGCACTGATATAAAAATGGAACATAAAAATCACAGTAATTAATCCAGCTCAGTGACATGATGAGTACTGAAAGTCTTTTTTTTTCAGCTTCTGAATTAATTTTTTAAGAGTCAGTTTTTAATGTTTAAGAAGAATTAAATTTCTAACTGATCTTTGAAAACACAGCATGGAAAAAATTTTGGATTAAAAACACCTGATTAATGAAAAGACACCTTGAAAGCAGTATTGACTAAAACTGTCTGGTGCTTCTACCATTTTGACTACATCCGGATTAATTTAAACTGTTCTCCTAAGCGCCTACATATTCAAAAATGACAGTGAAACTGTATGAGAAAGGTATAAGCTCCTAGTTTGAAGATTACATTTAGGCAAACTCTTACATACCATGCATAATGGGAAGGGGGTCTTTACTTGTTCCTCTCTATTTGCCAACCAAAACATAGCTCAGCTCAGAAAGTGGAGACTATAAAAAATTTACCTGACTAATTGGTAGGTTAATGTAAAACAATATAACAATATACAGTAAAACTTTTAAGCATTTTTGCTCCTTTGAAAAGACTTACTTTTAAGAAATATGTATTAGCATAATGTGGAAAACTATTTTTATAAATTGCTGTAACTCTTACTTAGGTATTTTCTTAACTCCAGAGAAGTTTGTGTATTTAGTCTGAATAAATGTGGCAGTAATGCAGCCATACAGAATATTTAGGTATGTAATACATATTTGGGCAGGTCCCCAACTTCTGTACCTTTAGACTTACGATCCCCAAACATTCCTGTTTGTCAGCCTTGAACAGAGAGGCTTACATATATTTATACTTAAGTAGAAATATCAATTACTACTCTATATTTCGCCCCAGTTTTGCAATAATCAGTTGCATAATCAAGAACTGATCTTTGTTATGTTCTGGCTTCCAAGAAACGGGTAAAAATCCTTGCAATGTTTCCATGAGAATGATATTGAGAGATGAACAATCACATCAGGATGTCAAGTTTCACCCATATTTCACATCACACAGGATGTGATGAATTAGATGCATTTTTTATCTACAGGGAGGAAAACAATGTACCAGTGTTGAAACCCATAAGAGCAACCTAGTATACTTGCTAATGCTAGCAATGTGTTATATACCCCTTCATTTCCTCACAAATGCAAACCTAGTTTTAGATGCTAAAAATCAGGGTCTAAGATCACTCTTTGCTACCTCACATCCTACTTCAAGTTATTATTATGAGGAAAGATGACATCATAGTTTTCAACAACTATTTGCATTTTCCCACCTCTTTTTCCTGTGCCTGGTTGTAAGATTGTGTTCGCATTATTATCTGTTCCAAAGAGGCAAAATTCCTCAACACATCAACACCTCTGAATCACTGGCAATAAAACTATAGCTACTTTTCCCAAGCCTTGCCTCTCCCACCAGCCACTACCTGTGCTCTAGTGTGCAGCTTCTCACCATATGTAACAGCAGGGAGGTTGGCATGCAGTTTTTTCCAGCAGCCTAGGCAGTGAGGTCTGACCTTTTGGTAACCCATAGTAAGAGGGATTGATTTTTCTTGTATGGGTTTGATTGCTTCTGGCACAATCACCTCTTGATAATGTTAACTTTGTGATGGGTATCACCCAGTCTTTAATCAGGGTGTACTTAATTATCATTTTATGAATCCTTTATTTTCATGCTTTCAAACACTAAGATAATACTTGTTAAATATGTAAAGTGTTTGTACTTAGGATTTACTTCCTGTTTTCATGTACACTTTATGTTTGGTGGACATGCAAGCTAAAACCCCTCTTCTTTGTATTCATCTGGTAATTAAACCCACATTATTTTACGAGATCTGGAAATATTTTTTTACCATCTTGATCAGTCTTTTCAAGTTAGTAGTAGCCTAAACAAGAGTTTCTTCCTGGAAAATAATCACAAAACCCACCTGGACGTACGTGAGAGACTGGAAAAAATGATTGTTGGCTCAAAACAAGTAGGGGGTATGAGGGGAGGAAAGGGCAGGTCAAGTTCTGCAAAGGTGGAATGGTGCTCTTCCCTACACACCTTCCCTTTTGGAACTCCACCCTGGTCCCAGAGAGGCTATCAGACCAGAAACCCCACCTGAGGGGAAGCTGTGGCCACAGGAGGCCAGAGCAGATTAAAAACCATTGCACAAAGACGCACATGGTCACGTCCCTACTGTCCTTGAATTTCATGGCATCTGAGACCTCACTGGATCCAAGGGTGACATCTGTATCTTTTTTGTCTCTCTCTTTTTTCTCTCTTTCTCTCCTTTTTCTGCTAATTTCCTCTTCTTGAAGTCTGGGTAATTTAGGGTTGGATGGGTTAGAGTTTGCTAAATCCAAGCTTTGTGAACTGCTTTATTTTGATTGAAATTTTGCTTGAAAATTTGCCAAGTTCCCGATCTTCTAAAGTTTGCCAGTAAAGTTTGTTTCCTGACCTCCCAAGAACTTTCATCAGGTTCTCCTTTGTGCCACCTCAGGGAGAAGTAGTATTTTACCCACTTTTAAATAAACTCACCATGCGATGACCGGGGATTTACAACATGTTCCTCTGTAACCTGCACTGGGTGACCTTGCCTTGGCAGGGGGCTTGGACTGGATGACCTGCAGAGGTCCCTTCCAACCCTAACAATTATGCAATTCTGTGAAGTCCTCTCTGAAGGGCAGACCAGTTAGTCCAAACAGCAAACAGAATGCTCTCATCCAGTGCAACAACATGGTGTTGTGTAACTAATGATATATAATGAAAAACCTCACAGGTCAGGTAAACAAAAAGCTGAAGGTAAAACACCAAAACTGCCTGACAGATGTTTCTAGCACTTCAGAGCTTCAAATGTGGACTAAACTTTTGACTACAAAATCCACCTTTACACTAACTTTCTTGTGTCACTACAAAATCTGATTTTAAGGGCACATTTTTACTACATCTAATTGAGAAGGTATATAGTTTACCATCGAGTCTACATAGCATGGGTGAATTTCCAAATCACGGTGAAAACTAGGTAGTAAAAATGCTTTCTTTGAAAAATAAGGTAAGTATTTTTAGAAAAACATATTTATATGTTTTAACATATAAACATATTTATATGTTATATGCTGTAACTTGTTAATACTGATACTCAGGATTCATCTTTTTTGGTTTCATCTCACCATTCCAAACACCTTAAGAGCACTCAGCTTCAAGATCCCAAGTAAAATAAAACTTGTGGTGATATTCTGTTTTAATAGTTACTTGTGAAGAAAATTATTTATTAACAAAAAACATAGAAAAAAACATGTACCATGAGTTTCAGGCCCAGAAATACCATATTTTATTCTCAGTCCCCCAGTCCCATAGGCAGAGAGGTTATTTTCAATCCTAAATTTTTGTAGTGTTAGTGATTGCTTTTTTTGTTTTACAGCTCTCTCTTCAAGACTCTCTTGACACTCAACTATAACAACAGATTTTTTTAAAAAGAAGAGAAAGCCTGGAAGTCACCACTGGCAGTCAACCATTAAATGTGATTTTTATTTCCTCTCATCAGGCAGAGAACCAATAAGTTATCTATGAAGCTGAAGCTAGGAGCTCTCTTATACTCCATTTGTACGACCTATGCACACTTCAGTGAGGGCCTAGTGACATAAATAGGTTTGTAGAAACCTATAAGACCTAATAAAATAAACACTAGGGCAAATAACATGTATATAGATCATTATGGAGCTTTTAGAAAGAGAAAGAGAAGAAAATTTTATTTCATAGCACTCAAAACTTAGTTGAGAAGTGAAAAAGACCTTGGAATAAAATTCCTGTTCTTTTGAAAGAATGATGGGGGTTTTGCATTTTTATAACCTTACCCATTTTAATTTATGGGACTTGTTGGACAGTACTGATAATTATTTTCCTATCAGAGGCTTCTGCACGCTAACTGGAGGAATTGTAATGAGTTCACAGATGGAAATGGTACTTGGGTGTGACGGGGAGAGGTAGATAATATAATACAAATGTCCAAAAATCCTGATTCATATCATGGAAAAGCCTTAAATTGATTCCATCAACAGAGAAAATGCAAAGCCCATAAAAACCCTGCTGGGATGAAAGACTTGTACTATTTCACTTTACAGTGGTCATTCTGGGAATATGTCCAAAACAAGGAATACAGCCTCACACACTACCACTACCAGCCCTTGGGGATTCAAGTGCAGATCTCTGCAAGCTCCATAATCAATAATACTCACTTCACTTTTACTGACACTCTTCCATTGTATAATTTCCTCTTTACTCTGTTTTATGTGTTGTACAACTACTTTGACTTAAAGGATTTTCAGAACTGAAAAATCAAAAAGCTTGGGCTTTTCTGCAAGTGGCTGGAGGGAGGAAAGGTGGGCAAATGCAAAAGAAATATTATTTTTCAGAACCAGAATAAAGGTTGCAGAAAAAAGTGCATATAGTCATCTCAACTGACTGACATCCGGCTAATAATGTCCATTTCATTGGCTGATTTGATCAAGGCCTGCTTTGCTTGAAACAGCTGTTCTGGAGACACATGATCAGGCAGGCCTCAGTCAAGAGAAAGGCAGAGTAAACTGCTGTTATTAGCACAGGGCAGCATGTACAAAGATCCCTCTTAGTAGGGATCACTTGAAGAAGTGAGCCTACATTAAAGCCTAGGAAAGTTTAATCAGAACAGAAGAGAGCCAGTACTTCTTAGTTTAGATGACTCCATTTTCATTTTAGTCAATCTAGCAAGAGAGAATAGACAGAGAATTAAGTAACTGATGCTGGAAGATTTGAGTTTTTCTTCCTCCAAATGACATGAATTTAGGGAACATGTCTAAGCCTGAAAAACTGGTACTTTACTGTATATCATACAAACTTTTTTATAGTGCATAATACTCAGAAAAAAGCCATGATAACAGGTCAGATGGCTTTGCAGCGAGAGGACTCATACCTCGTTACGGAAAGAGGCACCAGAGACCTCTCAGGTGTGATCCCTTCTTCTGGTTTGTCTGGAGGGATGGTATGGTCTTTAATTGTCTCTTAATCATTATAAGGATCTGGTTAAATAAAGCTTTTCTCAGAAATCAGTTCCTTTTTTATCCCAGTATACTTGTTCTGGCTGTGATAGAGTTGATTTTCTTCTTAGTAGCTTGTATGAGGTATGTTCTGCGTTTGTGCTGAAAATAATGTTGATAATGCAATTTTAATTACTGCTGAACAGTGCTTACACAGTGTAAGGGCTGTGAATCCTAAAACAGGATGCTATTTATTCCAAACAGAGCAGCAATGAGCTCATCACAACAGATAAAAACATTGTTCAGGAGTTGTTTGTGTAAGTCAATCCATCATAAAACAGCTAAGCTTCAAGACAGCAAACATATTTGCTGCCCAAAAGATGTAAAGACAAAATATGTTTGTCTTCTGCAGATGAAGATAATTCCACCATCCTTCTCCTCCAACCTGGAAATTAAATCTTTCCCATGAAACATGAGAAGTCTTGTTTGTCCTATTCCTCTCCCTTCTTTCAACGACAAATTTCTGATTCAACCTCTGCAAAGATATGCCTGAGTGGTTCCTCCAATGGCCTATCCATCAATCAGTACCCTAAGACTTCTGATCTTTGCAATTGTCTCCATTATCAACTTTTGTCCAGGGTTGGTGTGTCTTTGAGGATAATGTAATAATTTCCCTGTCTCTTGACATGTCTTTTTTATGCTGAGTAGCCATTAATCGGATATTCTGACAATAATCCTTACATTCTTCTGATCCTTGTACTAATTTTAAAAATGTACACTATTCCATGAGGATTAATATTTTTTGTCATTTGGTCGGAACACTATCCTTATTTGTTGGCAAAACAGAGTAACAGTCAAAAAAGATATCATTAACATTTTTTTACTCTTTTTTTAGTCTTTAACCTCCAATTCACATGACTGATGTTTGTAAGTTATCAAAGATTTTTTTTCTTTTTTTTAAAAAAGAATAGACAGTGAGTCTATTTATGGAAAGCAGTCATATTTTCTCTTCCTGCAAAAACTGTAACTAAGTGGCAGTGGTCAGTTAGGGTACATTTTGAGTAGCTCCTAGCACGTCATTATCAGATTGGATGTGAGTGACAACACTTCAGTTTCTAATGTGACAGACATCTACAGCTGGATCCACAGTGATTTTTAGCAGATCAGTTTCAGCTTATTGTTGTGGTTTAGGCGTGGTATTCCCCAATTTAGTGCTCCCACTGCCACTCATTTTCCCTTTCCTTCCAGCTAAAAGCACAAAAGGCAAAGATCATGGGTTGAGATAAGACCAATTTACTGGAAACAACAATGAGATAAGAAAATGAACAGTAAGAGCAACAATACTTCTATCAAAAGTGTACAAAGAAATGTGTCTTACATGCAAAATACTGACCAGGCCTGGGACAAGGAAATAATGGCAGACAGACTCTCCACCCACCACATTTTTCCAGCACTGGAAAGGAACGCCCTTTTATTCCAGGAAGCAAGAGGGAGATTCCCCCACCCCTGGCAATGACCTAAGATAGTATGGAATAACATTAGGGTCCTGGCCATGCCCATGGGGTTCCAGGATCTGCCCTCTCACTGCTGCTGTGAAAAATTAACTTTGTCCATGGCCGGAAACAGGACACTTATATGAAATTACACTCTTTTATCTCCTACTTATTTATACTGCCTACCTCCTGCTTCACTCAAGCTGGATTATAGAGACAGCAACCAGTTCACGTAGGCAGGATTTGCCATCCAAATTCTTCCAAGGTTCTCCATGTCACGGCAATACTTTTTGAGGGTTTTGTTGAATGCCTAAACAATTACTTGGACTTTTCCTGAAGAAAAAACAGGACACTCAGTGGAATGAACATACAAGAAAACTTGATGGTTTTTTACTTCAGCTTCTTTTAATGGTTATTCAGCTAGGAAAAAACACAGATTGAAAACATTTCATTTTTCATTATTTGAATTTTCATTGTTGCTGGCATTATCAAGTCTGAACATGAACCTCAGTGTTCCTGAAGGAATAAGCATACCTGCCTTATTGAAACTGCCACATACCTTCTCCTGAGTTAAGCTTTCCCCAGATCAACTCAGGAAAGGATACAGAAACATCTACAGTAGGACTGAAACAAAGAGTGCATAACTATTCAGAAAAGCTGAGAATGGTTATCAGCTTCTGTGTGAAAGGAAAAATTCATCACAGAAACCAGTGGATTTCTGTAAAACAAGTCAAATTTTAGTACTCGTAAAATCACATAACTGAAGTGCTACCTTCAAAATGCAAAGGAAGGGGAAGAATAGTTGTATTCTATAAGGACACTTGGGGAATCAATCAAAGAAATTGGTTTCTTTGGTTACACAGGTCCAAGGCAAAATATTGTGAATATTGTGTTCCGTTTTTGGCCTCTTATCACAAGACACTGAGGTGCTGGAGTGTGCCCAGAGAAGGGCAACAAAGGTGGTAAGGGTCTGGAGGACAAGCCTGATGAGAAGTGGCTGAGGTAGCAGGGGCTGGAACCTTATCATTCTCTACAACTACTTGAAAGGAGGTTGTAAAAAGAGCTGAAGGTAGGTCTCCTCTCTCAGGTAACAAATGATTGGATGAGAGGATATGGCCTCAAGCTATGCCAGAGGAGGTTTAGGTTGATCATCAGGAAAAAGTCTTCACCAAAAAGGTTGTCAAGGACTGGAACAGGCTGCCCAGGGAAGTGAATGAGTCATCGTCCCTGAAGGTATTTAAAAACACGTGGATGTGGCACTTAGGGAAACGATTTAGTATTGGACTTGGCAGTGCTGAGTTTACAGCTGGACTTGATTATGGTTGGTCTTCTACAGCTGGTCTTCTCCAACCTAAAGGATTCTATGGGATAAAGCACGTGTAATGCTGAGTTCACAGTTGCCCATGCACTGATGATATTACAGCACCACTGTGAAGCTAGGAAAAAAATCGTTATTTTGCTTATTCAGTCACTAAATCTCAAGTAGCAAGGCATTTTTTGTCAGATATATCTTAACTGAAGAGCTGATGGGTATATGCACTAGAATTATAGTCTGGAGCTGAAATGCACTCTCAGAGCATATCAAGGCAGCCATTTACTGCACCTTGATGCACCTTGATACTGCACTGTGGTACATGTGCAGTGGAACCCTTGAAAAGGAAGAAACATTCTTGGTGCCCCTTTGTGCTACAAATCTGCCCAACTAATTGTGCTGCACTGTTAACTGACACAGACTCTTCAGCAGCCAGCCTTGAGTAGAGGTATATAATAGCAGAATGTAATTAGCACTGCTTACACAGTCATATGGCTTCTAGGGACCAATAAAGATTCCTGTCTGCAGATGTGAACAGAAAGATGGTTTAACCTAGGTCAAAACCCCCCAAACCCACAAAGATACATAATTCTTAAAGGCAGCTGAAATATATTAAATTACAGCAGCAGAATGGCAATCCTTTTTCTTAGTTATTTATGGAGTCCAAGAGAGAGCAACAGATTTATTTATGGAGTCGAGAGAGCAACAGATGGTATTCATGTTCCAGTACATAACCCCTACACATTTGGAAGGAAAATACTGAACAAAGCTCTCAGTAACACCTGCAGTGCTTGCCATTCTAAGGCAGAGTGCTGCTGATGACACTGCACACCTGTATTGCAACAGCTGACAATGCCAGTCAAACAGCTTGCCTCCAAGCACAAGAGTTCTGGCTAGAGGTTGAGGAAGACAAACTTGCAGAAGTGATTACTGGATGGAGAGACAGTGAAGGCTGCACACTGATACTGCAGCTCTGGCACTGAGCATCAACTCTTCCAAGGAGTTCTTTTCTCCCAAGTTCTATATATGGAACAGCTTGTTCCTAGTCCTAGCTTTTGGTTTTCTGCTCTTCAGCATAAAGCAGTTTACTTGAGAAGATGAGGTAGGCCCAAATTTAGTCCTGTGTGAATGCAGTATGGTTACAGCTGTCTTGAAACCTTTGCCTCTGACAGCCAAGCCAAAATTCAGCTTATTAATTTAAATTCAAAAAATCAAAGAACAAGATAACTGCCTTCTTAGTTGTCCTTAGGTATCTTCACAGGGTACCAAAGTTCCATAGATTATAGAAAACTTAGAAGCCTTTAGACAGTTCAGAAACTGACCTAAAGTAATCCTTAGGAAACACCAGAAGGGGAAAAGCACTTTGTTCCCACTTGTGTATGCAAGGGGGTCTCCTAGTGTGCAAGCATTTGATTGCACAGATAAAAGTTAGTTTGCTGAAACTAGCTCTATGAGCAATTTGAAAAGGAAGTGATCTACACCTTAAGGACAGAGAAAGGCACATATATATCTGCCCTAAAAGTGCTTACTTGCACAGAAACTTGTAGGCTGCATTTTGTTTGCAGATGTTACTATGAATACGACATCAAACAGCCCCTCTAGGTACATTAGGATGCTAAACCACCAAAGAAACTCAGAGGGATGTACAGGGGTGGGGAAAACCTGCAGGGCATGGTGTGAAAAGAAACCTTCACTGCAAAATTAATGAAGAGACTTTCATTAAAATGTGTCAGTATGCAGTCAGAGTAATAGCTCACATATACTGAAAATTATCTCTAAAACAAGGGTGAAATAAATATGCTTTATCCCAAAAGGAAGAACAACATACAGAAAACATTCTGTTATTCCTTCTTTCTCCTCCCATCTTAGTCAGTTTTAAGTAATTGAGAAGCAACGGTACAAAACCTACAAACAAATTCCAACCCAGAACACTTTAAAGCCACATGCATATTCTGCTATTTGAAACATTTTCCTGGGATCCTGAGCTGAATAGTATAAGGTAAAGGGAAAAAAAATTCTGATCTTCCACACTGTGCAAGAAAACTAACAAAAAAAAAAAAAAAAAAGGACAAACCCCAGCAATTATAGAAAAAGAGGGAAAATCTGTCTTTTGTTAAAAGCATAATTCTTTTGAAAGACATGTCGTAGGGACTTCTAAGGGTCTTTTTGGTGTACAAATCCTCAGCAGTGGCTCCACAGCATCAAAGGCAGCTGAGTGCAGTCTAGGCTGAAGATACCCTCTCCCCAGCATTCCCACAGGGCTGGGGAGCTTCCCAGTCAGCATTCTCACTTCAGGTAGGTTAATTCCTGAGATTTCAGGAGCACTTACAGTGCTCTCCAGTTCCGCTACATATGAAAATCAGGAACTAGGCTTTGCTTCTAGATCCTGTTCCAGTCAGCTATGAAGCACCTGCCATAAATCCTTCACACTCCCACTGCCTTAGCACAGCCAGTGTAGAGGGGAAAACAAAGCAGCCTCCCTTGCTTGTCATCTGACAGCAAGTACATTGCAGAGCAGGTTGACAAGATGCTACACCTTCCCTGACAGCAGCCAGTACCATTGAATACTCTCACTCAGCAGGCTCCTGCAAGTTCTTTCCTGACAGCCTAGCAAAACCCAAAGCCAGCAGTTTCTCCCTGCTCCAGCTTTTGAGCAGGTTTTCCCCTCCAGCCTTCTGGCTGGATTTCAGCCAGCTCTTCAAAGTGAAGGACACCAACATCCTCAGCAAAACCATGAGGACTGAGGTAACTATCTGAAACAAGGAGAGAGAAAAAAGCATCAAGACTGACATCCCAGAACTGGGATGGCAGACAGATAAGGCTAGAGAATAGGGGCAAGTGTCTTCGGTAGACAGATGAGTGACTGAAAGGATCTACAGGAACAACCTGATCGCTTTCTCCCCTAATTCCATAATCAAAGAAGGTTGGCTGGCTCATGTTGGGTTTCTAAACGGAGATAGAATTCTCCTGTACTGTTAAAAAATTCTCAGCATTATCGATCATCTTCTTTTTATATTTGCCCTTAAATTTCACCTTACTGCTGAGGTTTTATAAATAAGATTTGATTTTTTAAAATTTTCTTTGAAGATTTCCTCTAACAGAGGGAAAAGTATGTATATTGTATTACATATATTGTATACTTCACAATATATGGCAGTACATTTCCTCCTATGTTATGTACTGCTTTCTTCATGTATTTTTTTTCTCTCCAGTTTTTTTATGGGGTTTCCAATTATGTTCATTTTTTTCTTCTGTCTCAAGCAGTGGAACCTCAGTGATTGATGAAATAATCAGATTAGCAACAATAAGTCACAGCAGGTTTCAACTGTGTAGTTTTCAGGGAAGAATTTGCAGGATGATTACCCCCAGTGCAGAAAATAGTTGTAGTTATAGTTGTGTGTTTAATTTTATTTAAATTTTAGACAGAAATTTCTCATTGTGGAGAAAACTATGAAATGCATTCAGGTCAGGAGTCTTTGTTACAGAGACTGGGCCGCTGCATACTATTTTTATTTCCATAATAATTTCTAAAATAGAGTGGAGAAAAACACAGTAACTTTAATGACTTTTTATATTATAATACAAATTATAATAGGACATCACAATGTACTGTGTTATTTCTAACAGTAGAAAATATATGTTCTTTGAGAAAAAAAATTATTTTCTTTAGAATCAGCTGAGATGAAGAATCTTTCCTTTGGAAGAATGCCAAAGTAGGTCTGCTACAGCAGCAAGAGCATTTACTGACAGTATTTAGAGGCTTAGGTCTGCAATGTGTCTTCCAAACACCAGCCTGTTTTTCCCTTAGGAGAAGAATTAAAAGCAATTCTGGGAACAGCATGGGGAAAAAACAATCAAGATTTTTCTACAAAGTTCTGTTCTAGGACCCTACAACACAATATTTTAGAGCTTTGTAACACAGGGCAGTTACAATCTGTTACTACTGTTAACTCTTGAGGGTGGAAAGACTCAGAAAAAGTATGTGGTCTTAAAACCAAGTACATTGCCTTGAGTTCTCATGATACAGAGCAGACTGCAGTGTCTTTAATTTTAAGTCTAATGTGTAATTTTAAGACTAATTAAATGTCTAATTTTACTTATACGTGAATTTCAGGCCAATGAGATTTGCCTGGTCAGCCTTAGTTTCTGAAGTTCAGTACAGAGCCACAAAGATGGTAGAGCAGTAACAGCAAGGTTGTGATAATTCCTTCTGATGCCGAAGAAATTGTGGTAAAGTTAACTTTTCAGTTCAATCAATCCCTATCTCACATGCTTGGATGCTGCTAAGAGGACAAGGACTTACTGCCAGTAGTTTGACTGAAACTATCAACAGCAGTTAGAAGCAAATGGGAGCCTCCCCAGCTATCCAAGATACAACAGCATTTGTAAGAAAAAAGTGAAAAAGCTCTCTTTCCCTGTAACTAGCATAGCCACCATAAACACATAGGGGTCACTGCAACACCAACACAGAAGCAGAAAAACTGTAAGATTCATTCTGAAAATGTGGGAACACGGCACCCTGACTCAAGTGTGTGTATATCTGAGTACTGCAAATTTGTATCCTTTTTTAAAAGTACTGATGAGCAGTTTGATGAAGTCAAAATTTTTAACACATTATAGTGAAATACCAGCCCATGCTTTTCACAAGACTTATTCTGACAATTCCCCCTTTCACTAATCTTGCAGAAAATTGCATATATTGGTCACAATTCCTCAGGTTTAATATCACCTAAAAAAAATCAAGAAAAAGTTTATTAATATTATCTCCCTTTAAGTTAGCTGGTACACAAATTTAAACTAAATGTTAGTAATAGTAATGAATTTTAACCCAATTTTGTGATCATTATTTGGTTGGGAAAAAAGTAGGAACACTGAGAGAGTTGACAATTATGGTGTGCTGCCATGCACCTGAACCTGTCAGATGAACAATACAGCATCCTTGGAGGTCATGAATTACAATGGAGTGGTTTGGCAGAGCAAAGCACTTCCTACCAAGAACTACCTGGAATTCAGTGAGTTTACTTTGGGTCTGCCTGTAGTCTAGTCCCTTGGATTGGAATCACAGAATCACAGAGTAAGATGAGTTGGAAGGAACCCATCAGGATCCTCAAGTGCAACTCTCAGCCCTGCACAGCGCCAAGAGTCACATCATGTGCCCAAGAGCACTGTCCAATGCTTCTTGAACTCTGTCAGGCTTGGTGCTGTGACCACTTCCCTGGGGAGCCTGTTCCAGTGCCCAACCACCTGCTGGGTGAAAAACCTTTTTCTAATATCCAACCTAAACTTCCCCTGACACAACTTCAGTCCCCTAGGTCCGGTCACTGGTCACCAGAGAGAGGAGATCAGTGTCTGTCCCTCCTCTTCCCCTCATGAGGAAGTTGCAGACTACAATGAGGTCTCCCCTCAGTCTCCTTCTGGCTGAACAGACCAAGTGACCTCAGCTGCTCCTCATACAGCTTCCCCTCAAGGCCCTTCCACATCTTCCTTGCCCTCCTTGGACACTCTCTAACAGTTTAATGCCCAAAACTGCACACAATATTCAAGGTGAGGCCACAGGAGTGCAGAGCAGAGTGGGAGAAGGTGAGTTCATGGAGATTACCTTCAGATATGCTTTAAGAACCTGCTAAAAACTCTAGCAAGCATGAACCTGTTTGTTACAAGCGGCACACTGCAGAGAGACACAGCTTGAATTTGCACCATAATGACCCTAACTTTCCTAAGCAACCATATTTGCATGTGGGTAATCCATGGGCAACCATCTTAGGTTCTGTCTCTCAAGCTGTACTTTAATCATCCTACCACTATCCTCAAAGGACACGGATAAAAAGAGAAATTCCTATTTTTTTATAGCAGCTCTTCACCAAGATGAGCAATGGTATCTTCCACAAAGCACAGCCATTATGTCTTATATTAACATCATTATATATGCCACTGAGGGTTTGATTTCTAATCCATATGTGTTACGATCCAGTTATTAAGATATTTAGAGAGATGGCTCTGCCTGAATTAAGGTACCAACAAGATCTTACGCTGAATATATATAGCAACCTTGTGTGTAAACCAAAGCAACCCTTGCTTCACACCCTGCAGCAAATGGATTTATTCATAGCATAGGGCTTCTTTGGATCAATAGAACTCTGAATGATAATACAACATGCACATTGATAGAAGATACCAGTTAGACAAAAAATAGAGTATTAACAGAAACTAATGGTAATGTTGAATTAACTTTAGGGGTTTTACTTACATGCTGAGAACTCTTCAGAAGAGTTCTATGAGCACTAATGTCTCAACAGTCACCTAAGAAAATGCCGTCTTTCAAATAGTAATTAAAAAATGCTATGGAATTAAATTTCATTCATTTAATCTTACTGTATTGAAAAGAGCAAGAAGTCTCACCTTTTAAATTCACAGAACAAAAGTAGATTCATATAATCTCCTTGATAAATGTCATGTAAATTGCAGTGTTTTCAACCAAGACACCCTAATTTAATGACCTTTTAGTCTCAAATGACCAGAACACTTAGTACCTTACAATAACTGCAGAGAAACTGAAAGCATTCCAAAAAAAAAAAAAAAAAAAAAAAAAAAAAAAAAAAAGGAAAGAGAAAAGGATTTAATTGTATACTCTCAGTAGGGAATTCATAAGTTCTGGTGGTATCTTATTGGAAGCTCTATAGAATGTTGTGTAGGACAAATGAGTGAGACACAAGCACAGTGGTATAGTGACATATTTGGGGGTAGGTTTAGACGGCAATAAATAAGGGTTTCTACTCTTTAAGTCTTTTGCTATGATATTTCTCCTTGGTCCTCTTCTACTGTCTATTTAAAGATCATTCATTTATGTAACAGTAAGTAGAATTTATTTTTTCATTAACAACCACATGTACCACCATATATTACCATTTATCATTTCTTTTGATATGAAATACAGAGCACAATGGGATATAGTGCACAAGAGTAAACACATAAAAGTTAGACTCTTACCTTTGGGAGAAATGCAGACATGCAAGAATGCAGTTAAAGTGATTTGGGCCAAGGAAATTATTTTCATATTTAGAGACCTTTTTTTTCAAGGTACCCTATATCTTTCATTTTTGTTTTCATGAGGATTGAGTCATTGAACAGTTATTTTCAGGTGTTACTTAAAAGATTATAATTTATATTATAATTTATTAAGCATGGTGACAGCAATTTATGGGGCCAAATGTAAGAGAAAATATTAGGTATTGCTTTGAATAAGGCAGTGTCTATCTGGGCATTTTCTACAGAAGTATATACTTGAATATCATATTTAAACAACGATCTTAATCATTCAAACAAAGTGTGCAGTGAAATCACATGAAATATTTTCCATGCCCAGCTGCCATTTGGAATAAATAACTATAGACTCTAAAAATCTGAAAAATTCACTTCTGCCCTTCAGCACTTACTGTTCTTGTAAACAAAATTATTTATGTGTCACAAATAGAGATGCTATGGGATTCCCTTTTAAATGGTGTGTAGGCTTCGGTATAGAGGTGCATAGGAGTAATGATCATTGTGGGTCCCTTCCAAATGAATTTTCTATTCTAGTCTAGTCTAGTCTATTTCTATCCTACTTATAATCTAATGGATAAGTTCTTAGAGTAATGCCAGTAAAATATCTTTTCTAAATAATCAATATCTTGAGTCAGAGGTAATAAAATTCATACAGTTACAACTGACAAATTACTAAAATACCAAGTACCTTCCTCGTTATGATCAACTGCAAAATTTCCTGCACATTAATAAAAGTGAGCCAATAAAAACCATATTTTTGGAAGATGAGTTTATACAAAATGATTAAATGTTACATATATTTACAATTTGGTAACCCTGCCTGAGTTAACAGTTCTGCCTCCTATTTACATTTTGTAAAGTAATATATGTCTTCAGTTTGTACAACTGAAGAGTGAACACTGCTTTCTTTAGAAGTTCAATGATTTGCCTTGCTGCTTTTTCCTTTACCCTTTCTATCAATCTGTGACTACTTATTTCTGTATCACAAAGGGGAAAACACTGCTGACCCCACTAAACAAACCTAATATCTTTACACACTTGATTCAGCTGTATTTCTACTATCATTGTTAGAAGAACGAAGAAACAGACAAAAAACCAAGCCAAACCACAAAGCTGTTTCTTACTTTTTTAACATATTCAGGGCAAAAGACCTTAGGCAAAATCAATTCAGATATGAATATATGCATCAGCCTTCAAGAACTTCAACAGGACTGAATTTGTTTTCTGGTAAAAGCTGTAAAATCAAAGTTACTATTGGGATATAAGTATAAAATTCAAGTCCATCCAATACTGCCAATTGTGGCCTAGCTGGACATCAGTGCTGTGGCTGCATGCACACCCATCACCCTCTGTCAATGAATTCCTGGGTGGTGCAAGAGCCTCCCAGCTTCTCTCAGCACTGAGGAGACAGCACTTGAGACAAAGTCAATGACTAAACCTTTAACCAGCTTCACAACAAAAATTCTGTTACAGGAGCTCTCCAGGTGTGAATTAAAGACAGCCCACAGCCCTGAAATTTTCCTAAACAGGCCCTGCTGTGCCTAGACTCTTTGATAGCCACCATCTGTATGCTTCAATACACATGCTATTCATGCATAATTTATTAATATGCATTCACTAAAAACGCAGCTACCTTGGATACAGAATCTGGCAGGCTCATTAACTCCTTCAGGCAGTTCCTGATGCATGACTGACCAAAATACAGAGATAGATGTAAACAGCCAGCAGAAAGGTTTTTTTGTGCATCTGACAGAAATGGTCATATATGACAGTCTTTTGTACATCATTAAGGTAGGAGATGGTTTGTGTATCATTTAAAACAATCAGTATAAACGTATCTATGAGATACTGGAGAGTTCATGGAGGACTGAAGGCCAACTGAGTTATAGGAAATAATTGAAACAGCATCACAAGTAGTCTTAACCTGATCCAGGTGAACACTCTGCTGCAGGAATTCTTGCAATGGAGGCTCCTGCAACCAAACAGAAAACAACCATCTCCTTCAAGAGGCTGGCTTCCTGTCGGGAATGTTGTGCTCTGCCAAGGTGCCATTTATTTTTTTAGATAAAGAATTCTGCCTGTGAGTGTCTCTACAAGTTTCCAGTGGTTAAAAGGAGATACCAAAAAAAAATATTAGTATTAACAACAAATACGTCATCCTCTTTCAAAATACATTGCTAATAAGGAATAGTAAATTTCCCTTTCATAGTGTGAGACAGCAAAGTTCCACTACTGTACAGAAGGACTGGTGCTATTTTTGAAGCCACGCTAAAACAAAAACTCAATGACAGAAAATTAGGTTATTAAATTTGAGCCCTTGTATATATATTATACCAATTAAAAAAGCTGTATGCCTGGCTTTTCCTTTAGTTTAGGTATTAGATGGAAATATTAGTCATGTACATTAGCTCCTCTGACACAATCAAAAAAAAAAAGAATGGAAAACCCTGCATGACTAACAATGAATAATACAATACCTTCCACCTCATAAAGTGAATCAGGCATGCCATATCAAAAGAAAAGAATTGCAATTAGATCAGAGTAGCTAGGCTCTGCCTAAAGGCCAAACACTCCTATAGAACTTGTTCATTCCTTTTGGTAAGAAGACCGGATGTACATGACAGCAGTACAAAAGGACACTTGCAAAATTACAGTGCTGTGTATAAAAAAAAATGATGTCTGTATCTTATGTTTGCTTTAAAAGACATTAAAACCAAATCTGTTTAAAATAACTGGCTATGCAGTGGCTCTAAAATGCTATGCAGTGGCTCTAAAATACTATACATAAAAGGTTCTCAGAAACTGACATACTGAAATTTCTACTGTATTTCATGAGACCCTTATCTTTCAAAAATTTTGAATGAATTTACCTTTACATGTATGTACTCCATCTGAGAAAAGTAAACTTCACAAGGCTGCCGAGCAAGCATATCATGCACTGTTTGCAGAATTACACTTTAAAGCTAGTGCATACTGAAAACATACAAAGCAGTCACAACATCACAATCATTTTGTATCGATTCAGACAGAGATACCCACCTGTGCTTTGGCACAAATCAGAAAACTATCTGGGCTTCCATTTGGCGTTCTCTTTCTTTTTCCACTAGGCAGTTCTGTTTGTGTAAGAGCTCCTAGTTGAATCTATGAAACAGTTACTCAAGAACAAGTCCCTGAATATTCACCAATCCAACATTTGCAGTGACAATATGTTCCTACAATTAGGACAAAATATACAAAATATTCATTGTGCTTTTACATCTAAGTCTGTATAAAAAAATAATCCCTTCCTTAACTAAGCAATAAAAGGCTAAATAGTTACTTCAAAAACATTTGCATTTTTTTTTCTTACTTGAACTGCACCACAGTAATGAGAAAAGAAAATATAACTGACAGTGGATAATAATTCTTGTAAAAAGCGTAACTAAATGGTGAATGGGTTCAATTTAATTGTGGCCTAGGGTAGTGATACAGAGTATTATTTTATGAAAGGAATCTATAGATTATAGAATCATAGAATGGCTTGGGTTGTAAGGATCCTAGTAGATAAAAACTTCTAAGATTTGCTGATGTAGAAACTCTAGGGAGAGAAAGTATATAGGTCACAATTGCATTTTAGGACAGTCTGCTCACAGCGCCATGGAATATCTTCCAGTATGGGATGTATGGGATATCATTTCAATGCCAAAGTTCCATTCTTGTGTGCATTTAATTGGTATCTCAGGAACTCAAAATCTGGTGAATTGTTTTAAGTTTAAATACTGCACTAAGTTTAAATACTTCCAATTGGGCAATATTCTCCTTAGATAGTTATCAGCTAGGTAGAAAATCAGCTCTTACATGAATAGAGGCACTGCTCCCTACCCAAAAAAAAAAAAA
>VZRQ01010228.1:861569-882940 GCA_013397975.1 Machaerirhynchus nigripectus | reverse complement strand
AAAAAATCTACCTCATTTTACTCTAAGGATCGGAAGTTTGTGTAAGTAAGTTCAAGCAGAAAATTCTGAGGCTGCTAGATGCTTTCCAATTAATTTATTTGTTCTTCTGTGTCTGATGTTTCAGTTCTCTTTTCCATATTATATCAAAAAGAGTAAGATGTGTAGTGTCCCTCTGGATAAGAAGCAGAAGCATTAAGTATGCTGAAAAAAAAAAGAAGCCTCGAAACACTTAAACTCTTTTCTTGTTAAATATACAAAGGACATATTATTATATGCACATATACATATTATTACTCTTTCAGTAACACAGGGGGAAAAACAGCACTATGTGTTAAGATTAAGTCATGTATTAATTGTTTTGAAATGGCTGACAGAAGTTTCCTCTTTCTTTTTAGCCTCACCTACTCGACGTGTTCTTGCAGAATACTTCTCTTAAATGATTTATCCTAGCCATGTTTCACTACACTGACCCTGGCTGTCTTTTGGTATTTGTTTATGCCTTCCAGTTGACTAGTGCAAATAGCACACAGGACTAAAACACTTTCAGCTCCTTGTTCAGATTTGCAGGTTCACAGAGGTTCCAATGCTTAAAACAACATTTGTTTAAGCCTTTATCTGCTCTCATATTTTTGTGCAGAAATAAACAGACAGAAATCAAAATAAAATCCAAAGAAAACACCTGAGATGGAATTGCCTATATCAGAAGACTGCTATGTTCCAAAGGTTTCTGATTACCATAAAGTAATTTTTTGTACTTGTTGGAAGATATTACTCATAACACTGAATGAGTTCAAACACTTATCACTGCTTTAGATTATATACTTGATTAACTGTCAGAAATTAAGGACTTTATTCAACAGGTAATGCATTTTTTATATAATCAAGCTAAACTATTGGGCAATCAAATCAGGTTATTAAAATGCAATTTATGGAATTACTGAGAAAGTTTGGAGATAATAAGCCTCTTAGAAATTCTGAACTCATTTAAACATCCTACCTGCAGTATATTAACTCTGAATTGTATCATACCTCTAGGAAAACACCTGATGCCATTGTTTCTTTAAGAGCCATTGTCATTAAAACCTTCCTGAGTTATTCTTGGCTGCATCCAAAGCAAAAAATCATTTTTCCTCTTATATGTTATAACCAGTGCTGTTTCTTTATTTCATTCAGTTCTGTAGATAAAAGAAATAACCAATGCCAGGCCTGTCAAGTAATGCAAGACCTGCTGTCTATATGTGTGTTTAAGAGAGAGGGACAGAGGGCAAGAGAGACCAAGATGAGTAAGATGATGAAAAAGTATTTCTGCAAACAGATGGCTAGAAAAGTTTGAAAGCATACTTTTGAGACTAGGAGAAGTACATCTTGTGCTGCACTCATTTTCTTATGTGTCACTTCTTGGATCTGAATTCAATATCATGAACTCCAAAAATTAAAGTAAGAAAGAAAGTAAGAGAACCTAGTAATAACAAAAAAGTTTCTTATTGCGTCAAATCATAAAATATTAGTTTCCTGGAATCCCAGTTTTCTGTGCACACAGATCTATAGTATGATCTAGAACTTCCATTCACAAAAGCTTGACCTTTAAGGGCACTCATTATTTTCTTCATCAGTCATAGATTTTATGCCTCAGTACTTGAAGTCTGATCCTTTCTGTCTCTAGAGGGCCTTATTCACTCAGTTCTCCTGGTTGGACAGTCTGTAGCAGACCCCCACTGTAATGTCACCTGTCCCTGGCCTGCCTTTAATGCTGACCCATAAATCCTCAGATAGCTTCTCATCCATTACAAAGTAGAGCTGGTCATTGACATAGATGGAAACACCCCTCCTCATCTCCCCTGCCTGCCCTTCCTAAAGAGTCTGTATCCTTCCATTCCAACACTCTGGTAATAGGAGCCATCTCATCATATCTCCATTATGCCAATAAAATTCTAGCCCTGCAGGCATATGCACATCTCAAACTCCTCTTGTTTAATCCCCATGAAACATGTCTTGTATGGACACATTTAAGCTGGGTCCCCAGTGAAGCCAGTGCACTGTCTGGAGTGGCTGAAATTCCTTTGTGCCACTCTTCAGGCCTTCTCTTACTGACCTGTGATCCTGCTCCATGCTCCGGGCATCTACTGCAGGTAAGTAATTTATGATCCCTGGTTTTGCTTCTTCTATGATGTTACTGGGGTCAAAAACAAAAACAAAAAACACAAACAAACAAACAAACAGAAAAATGTTTTGTTACAGATCATTATTTTGATATTTTTGTGAAACCAGAATATTATGTTTTCAAACATCTACAATATGTGAGTTTAAAAAAGCTGTGTATTGCAGGTGCTGAGTAAAGTTAATTTAGAATTTGTATACAACATTGTTGTCTCCATTAAGTCTTCCTTGGCTGTGCAAGTTGGGAATATTTTTAATTGGGCTCACCTCTTACTCATTAGAAGCAGGCCATTAGAACCATTATTAAAGGCCAGAAAGAAGTCAAAAAAATACTGGTAATAAAAAGAGACCTTTTCTGTCCACAGAAATTCAGAAAAATAATGTGATAGCCTTTGGTGATGAGGCTGGATGTATAACAGAAGGCAGGGGAGCCCTGTGGTTCCCTTTTACTCGATATACAAGACAGAACATCAGCTTCTTTTCCTGAAAAATAGCTCTTCAAGGTAAAGAGAAATAATAATGAAAAAAGCAGTGATTGTTTCTTTTTGGGTTGGGAAGGGGAGATGTTGGGGTTTGTTTTTCTTTTTTTTTGGGTGTGTGATAGTAGAGTCAGCACATAACATTTTGAATATCTAAAGGCTTTCATTCTCTTGAAAAAGGTTTTAAATTTAAGTATTAATCAGAACAGAAGTATATTTCAAGCACCTTGCCCAAGATCATGCAGGAATGCTAGGACTGAAAAGATGACAAATACGATTTCCCAGTTCTGTGCTTCGATCAAAGAATGTCTTTCCTCTCTTCAAATGTATCCCCAGAGTATACCTTGAAAATGGTGTGGGGACCAGTCAAAGAGATTCATAATTACAACCTGTGTTTGACAGAATACCTTGAGGATGTTTGCTCATCTACAAATTTAACCCAGAAGCTAAGGAACTCTTTTGTTTCATCCAAGTCAGTGCACATGCATTTGAAATTTAGTCTGTGAAATGGTTCTAAATCACAGAATTGGTGAGTATTGTAGAAATCAGCTGGGGAGAAGGAAGTTCAAGCCCTGTGGAAGACCCTGTGAGCTCCAGGCAGTGTTTTCAGTCACAGGCCTCTGCCCCTCCTGATGTGATTTATCTCACTAACACAGATCTCTAAAACTCAAACATGCAAACCCGAGCAATCGTTTACAGCATGCACACTTATGGAAGGAAAGTTTATTTAATTTACCTTGTGCAAACCTACTGGCATGTTCAGAAAATAATTTAATATAGAAGTAATCTGCTCCAGACAGAAAGAGGATAGCTTATTTTTTTTTCCCTACACAAGTACATAAAGCCCAATTGCTAAGCACGTATTTCCTAGATACCTTGTGCATGAAATAATGCTGCAGCTCCTCTTCATCACTTCCACATTATGTACCTCTAAAGAAACATTTTATCTACTCTGGGCACTCCCTGTACAGGCATGCAAAGTTCACATTCATGAAGTAGTTTTTACTCATTTTCAAACTTACTGTCAGTACAGCTATTTTTCTTTTACTTTTTAGTTTTCTTCACATGCTGAAGATCTTTCTACCAGCAGAGGGGGAGAAATGGTAACAGTGTGGGTAGTTACCATTTATTTTTATCTTGGTTTTGCTAGCTCATGGGCTTGCAAACCATTTACAAGCAGCAAGAACAATTATTCAAGTGGAAGGCAGGTGGATAGCACACCATTACAGTACTTCCCAAGTTCCATTAAACAAGCACAGACCAAACCGACTCTAAAAGGGCTTGTAAGGAAAAGCAAGTAATACCCTGCAAGAAATGGCAGGAAGGAAGGCTGGTCGTTTAAGCACTATCATGATATCACACTAGTCTACATTTAGTCAGGTAGAAGAAGATCCTTTAGCACAATCAATTCTTTTTTCCGTGTTGAAGCAAATATTAAAAGGCGTTCAGAAGACAGTTGGGTACTGCTTGGGTTAGTTTTTGCTGAATTGAAATTAATAACATATTACTATTATATTAGGCTCTATTTTGTTTCCAGGTAAAACGTATATCTAAGACTGTTTCCAGGAACAATGCTTAAAGATGCCCTGCCAACCCACTATGGCTGTGCTGACACAGATTTCTAGCCTTTGCCCCCTCTTCTTTGGAAAAGCAAAAACATCTCCAGTATTTGGTTCACACAGACCAATCTTCTTTGCTCTTCTTTAGATTCTCCATTCACTACCCAAATCCAGCTGAAAATCACTCTTTTCTGTACCCTATTAAACTTAAATCTTACAGATTTCAAAAAGAAGCATGTTTTTTCAAGTAATATTTTTTAAAAGTTATCCACTTACCAGGTTGTGCACCTGGGCACAGAATTTATAATAGAATTGTAATAGAATATATACTGCTGAGCAAACCAAAATTGTTATTACACACTAAATATACGGAAAATGCATTATCTAAAACTATCTATTGAAGACTCTGCCCTATATACCTAATAATCAATCATCAAAGCTTGAGTTACTCACCCCAGTCTCTTACAGTCATAATTTTCCCTTTTTTGGTTTAGACTCCTAACCAAGGATAAACCTGTGTTAAGTGATTCATGTACTTATTTATGTGTATTGACCATGAGGAATACCTTGGGCAGCTAGTGCAGTCTTGGAGGTGTCAGAGTTAGACCGTGGGAAATGCACTTCAAAATGTGGGGGAGCTGCTTCAACAAAATTATAGACAACTTTGGAGAGAGGTGCAGAGCCCTTGGGAATCTATGGAAGGTTCACTGCACTCCAGTTACATGTAAAAGTCCTGAGCTTCAGATGGCCTCACCAGCTTGCTTCCACCAACACTGACATGGCTACATTTGCAGTCTCTACCCATTCCCCATGCCTCCCTGAGTTCATTCTGAGTTCTCTTTCTACCAATGCCTTCTGGTTATAGAAAAAAAGATGAGTATTGGCTTCCCAATACACTTCTACAAAATTATTGTTGCACTGGAAAAAAAGCAGGACAAATCCATGTCAATTGGTATACATACCAAGCCATCCGTGGTATGGATAAAGACCTTACCACAGGCAGAAGGAATACAAGAAGCTTATCAAGATACACATCAACTACACATCCCAGAACAGCCTGATTGTCAGTACTACAGAGGTGGAAGAAGCACTCACACTATAGAGATAGACAGCATTATAAAACCATATTCTTACTCGTTTTTATTTACGATCAAATGATCACATCTTCTGAAAAGGATGCTTGGATAACCAGCTATTTTTCTCCTAATAAGCACAAAAAGTGAAATAGAAAACCCGAAGGTTTAAATCCTCAGATTTCAATACAGATTAATCATTTGCATAAATTTAATTTTGCACCAAATACACAGCTTGTCCCTAGAAGACAAATAGTTACAGATAAATTGCTTTCAGTGCAAGAAATTAAGCAGGGTGATCAACTTTCAGTGGCTGAAGAAAGCTTGCAAACAGGCTGATAAAACATTCAGGGTTGAGAAGTTTACGAACATAACTAACTTTGTATTCCTCATCATCCTTCATTAGCAACATAGTAAAATCAATAGCAATTTAAATCAAGGCTATACTTTACACAAAATCTCCTTTTAGCATTAGTAGAAATAGAACACCATGTAGGTAAAAAATTCAGCTACCAGCTTTTTTCGTATCTGAACCAAAATCCAGTGCATCTTCACTCAAGGCTCCAACAGTTCATTCAAGCTTAAAGGAAAAATGTGCTCATCACAATTCATTCATTTCTAGTGGAGGTGTCTAGAAGACTTCTGTTACAGCAGGACTGAACATTATTTTCAGTCCCATTAGTTTTTTCATGAAAGTAAATATAGGAATACATCTCTAGGAGTCACTCTGAAATGGCCCAAGTCCTAAGTGAAGCTAAATCCTAGCTCCAGGCATAAGCAGGTAGGAAGATTGATATCCAGAGCAGTGGAGGGTAGAGAGCCCATGGGAATGCAGTCTCTTCCTCAGCTGCAGCAACAGATCAACAAAATCAGTCTGCTATCACACTGGTGGGAGTGATCCTCTCAACTACACAATGAAAACACCTGAATTCCACATTTATCTGCTGTGTGCTAGGGCACACTCCAGCACACCACAGCTAAAGGAGATGTCTCTTCACAAAGTTGTCACTTCATAGATTTAAACAGTTGTTAACTATGCCCCAGCATTCATATTATACATGTCCAGCAATTTTTCCTGAAGGGTTCTAAGCCAGTTTGGAAAGTTGAACATCCATTAATAATTCCAGCTGCACTAGGTGTAGTTCTGGAGCACATCTGGCATCCATCTAAAAATAAATCTAACTTGTGTGTTCTGAGACTGCCCCCATCTCACATAAAAAGTAAAGAGGAAAAAACAGTAAAAATGACTAAAAGATTCCTTGCATCTGCGCACACTTTGTCTCAGCTAATACTCTGATGTAGAGGCACCATAAGAAGAAGTCACTCAAGCATAATTCTAAAGATAAGGACCATTACTACATTCTAACAAAATTCAGTCACTATATTTGAAGGTACACAAAACCAATATTTCTTAATACCTGGTAATTTTTTCTTAGCTAAAGATTATTTTTTGTAGTTTGTTCATCTGGCAGAGAAATTGAACTAGTGGACAGGGTAATTTTGTAGCCCTTACAATTAGGGATTGTCTTCTCAATTTTCTGAAAGCCTCGGACATGTCCAGAATAGATTTCCTCTATGTATTCACTGGAAACACTACTAAACACAAATTCTACTTTGACGACATCTCTTAAACTGACATTTACTTTTCTTGGTAATGAGAGGCTGTGTGCTGCAGCAGTAATCCATCCTAGATAGGCATAGGTGCCTTTGAAATATGTAAGTCTCTGACTGAGCACAGACAAGACTAGTACCTTGTTAGTTAATAAACAACCTCATTTATATGAGGTAATAGTGGCTCTCATACCAAACTGTCAGTTCATATCTTGATACTGAGATGGAGAGCTAGATAGATAGATAGATGGAGAGATAGATAGATAGATAGATAGATAGATAGACAGATAAATAATTAAAAAAAGAGCGAACTTCAACATGGTTCATTAGGCTGCAGACTAAATACTATTTATTTTAGGATGGGGTTTGGAGGAGATCCATTGCAAGAATAAATGTCAGTAATAACAGAAAGCCTCTGGAGATACCATGTTAGCAGTCACCTCAGGTAACCTTGTTGTCCTTACAACTCTCTGATCCCCTTCAACGCATTTTATCCTCAAACAGCCTCTGCCTTGATGCTCTCTCTGGTTGTTAGCTACCCTGTTTCCAATACTTCTTCTTGTCAAGTGCCACTTAAATCCTCTGACAGTGAAGAGAAGCAAGAAAAGGAGTATTATCAAAGCAGCCAACAGAAAGAACCTAAATAGAAGTCTACTTAAAAGGCTACATTTAGCACACTTTTAATCAATTGGTTTAATTTAATCTCTCCTTTGTGTTCAGTTCATCAACAGAAAAGTAATTAAAAAGTCAGCTCCTTCTTATAAGTAGTGAGAACACTATTTCTCTAATTATTTGTCAACAATTAGTGTGGCCAACACAAAATTAAAAGGGAGGAAAATATCCATTGTTTCAGAGCTGCATTTTGCTTTGGTTTTATTACAGTGAAAATTGTGCTTATTTCCAAGTACAGGACATTCTGAATCATCCAATTATCCCCGAAAAGGAAAGAGGTTTGATACACATTCTTTCAGAAAACCACTCTTCAGACACTTTCAAAAACCCGCTCTGTAGACAAAATACCAATTACTTTCCACCTATTAATATTACATGTGGTCCTCAGGAACAGGTATGTCCAGCCTGGCAAAATTTTAAACTATTTTTTAAAGTTACTTAAACATATAAAAACATATGCGTGTTGCTTGCTTGAACGTAAATAAAGACAAAATCACTAGAAGAACATAAAATCTACAGCTATGTTCTTTCTCCCTATGACAATGGCTTTTTAACAACATAACATAAGACACTTGAAAACCGAGCTCATTGTCTTTCTATGGAAACTGACTCTGGTTCCACCACAAGTCAATATTCATGGGAATTTTGGAATTTCTTTTCATACCAAGGGACACTCCTTTCAGAGATTGACAACACTTATAAGACAAAGTAATTAATCTGAAAAAATATCCCTCAAAATTGTAATTTCAAGTTTCTAGTAAAGTAAAAGTAAATCACAGAAAAACAGGTGAAAAATTGTTCAGTTCTGCAAACAGGCTTTTTTCACCCTCCCCTCTTTTTTCTTTATTTTTATTCTTTTTTTCTTCTTTTTATGGCCCCATCTAAGCAGCTATTCAGTATTCTGTAAGCATTTATAAGGTATATCATATATCTGTCCATTTCTCCCAATTTTTTTATTACTTACTTTTATTTGTTAAACATCCTAATTCCAGTTTTCACTATTTTTTTTACACTGAGTTTCTGTTATTATCCTTTGCCTATTTTTTCTCACCTGCCATAACTCTACCAAGAGAAGGCTTCTACCTTCTACCTCTACCCATATTTAACAGCCTATCTGCTTCCACAATATTGTGACCTTCACCCACCTTTTCTTTCCTTCCCCAAGCTCACATCTATATGAGTTCCAGTTGAGCCACTTTCACAGACATATAGGTCCAAGAATATATTCTTTTGTTTCCTGCCTCTTTTCCCATGGCATATGCACTGAAATAATTTATGGAAAACACTTAAGATGTAAGATTATATCTTAACTATAGATCATGATATGTTAAAAAACCTAATACTTCGGGGTTTGATGACAAAAACATCATCAAAAAAGTTTCTGTTGGCTCTACTGCAATTATGCTTTTTCTTACTTTCATATTTCACTATTTCTCTTTGATGTGTCAATCTCTTATAGCCCTTCTGCCGATCTTGAATTTAAAAATACCTTTTTTGCACATTTTAATTCCTGCTGTATTTCATAGTATTTTTCACATGGCACCACTGTTTAGGCAGATTGCAGCACAGGGAGACATAAGATCTAAAACCAGTTTTTCACTTCACCATTTACATGCTACACAAAATCCAGTCCTCAAGCTTTATTTTACCTCAGAATTTCTCTACAGAATGAGATCAGTGTTACTTATATACCACTGGAAAATGCTGATTGAATCATTCATTTGACATTTTCATAGTCCACTTGTTTTGTATCCTCTCTGCTCCCATAGTTTAATTGTTTTCCTATCTCATTTCTCTGCTTGGTTTTCCTTTCCTCTTAATCCTTCCTATTTTTCCTTACCTAAAGAGATCGCCCATTCATCTTTTCATGTATTTCCCCTCTGGCATACCAAGATATAAAACATTTCTTTCATAATTACCAATTTCTGTGCAGATTCCATAGCTGAAGGTCAACCTCAGTGTACAAATAAGAACCTAACCAAAATTCTGGATTATTTTCCCAATACTTTCTCCTAGGTGTCTAGTTCTTAGCTAATGTACGATTTGAGTAAACAAAGCTCTTAATTGCTTCCCTCTCACCCCAATCCAGCCCTCATATTCATCAGTGGAACACTGTAAGACTGTAGATCCTACCAACTGCTATATTGCCTGTCAGGCATGTAATTCCAGGCGTCTTTTGTTGGTCCTGATAAATCCTCAGCTGCAGTATATGACTAAATCTTGATGAGGTCTTTTTTACATGAGACTGCTAAGTACAACATTTTCTATATTCCTATTCAGCCGAAACAGGCGCCTAAATCTTCATTGCATTTTATTCTGTTTCTTGAATCATCACTTCCTTTTGGCAGATAATCATGTCTTACCATAGCTTTTTTAAATGCTTCTAAGAACTAGCCTGTTTTTCAAGTGTTGATTTGACTATGTTGCCCTAATTCCCTTTCCAGGTAGTTCAGAGTGTAGGAGTTCCATACTGCTCAACGCCACTTTTACCTCTAATACTTGGCATCAAATTTTAATCTTTTTCCTTCTAACAACTCCTGTGTGTTCAAATTCCTTGTTCACACGTCAGGTTATGCAGTAAGTATCTTTATTCTTCCTTCCCTGTTCCTCTTCAGGTGTGGGTGCACACATTTACATGCACATGGGTTAAGAACCGGCTGGATGGCCGGGCCCAGAGAGTGGTGGTGAATGGTGCTGCATCCAGCTGGCAGCCAGGCACTAGTGGTGTCCCTCAGGGGTCTGTGCTGGGACCAGCTCTGTTTAATATTTTTGCTGATGACATGAATGAGGGTATTGAGTTTTTTATTAGTAAATTTGCAGACACTAGGCTGGGAGCGTGTGTCGATCTGTTGGAAGGTAGGAGGGCTCTGCAAGAGGACCTGGAATGGTTGGATGGATGGACAGAGTCCAATAGGATGAAGTTTAGTAAGTCCAGGTGCTGTGTCCTGCATTTTGGCCACAATAACCCCTTGCGACTCTATAAGCCAGGGACNGCACTGGTGAGGCCGCACCTCGAGTGCTGTGTCCAGTTCTGGGCCCCTCAGTTCAGGAAGGATGTGGAGACACTTGAGCATGTCCAGAGGAGGGCAACGAGGCTGGTGAGGGGCTTGGAACACAAGCCCTATGAGGAACGGCTGAGGGAGATGGGGTTGTTTAGCCTGGAGAAAAGGAGATTTAGAGGTGACCTTATCACTCTCTACAACTACCTGAAAGGTACCTGAAACTACCTGAAACTCTCTGAAACTACCTGAAAGGTGGTTGTAGTGAGGTGGGGGTTGGTCTCTTTTTCCGGGCAACAACTGACAGAACAAGAGGACACAGTCTTAAGCTGTGCCAAGGAAAATATAGATTGGATATTAGGAAAAAGTTTTTCACAGAAAGATTCATAAAATATTGGAATGGTCTGCCCAGGGAGGTGGTGGAGTCACCATCCCTGGACGTGTTTAAAAAGAGATTGGATGTAGTGCTCAGTGCTATGGTTTAGTTTAGTTGAGGTGTTGGAGCATGGGTTGGACTCGATGACCTTGAAGGTCTCTTCCAACCTGGCGATTCTGTGATTCTGTGGTTCTGTGGTTCTGTGATTCACATAAACATGCACGTGTGTTCAGAAGGGTGTGTGTGTATAAATACACATGTAGGTAAGCAAATATGTGCACGAACACATAAATACGCATATGGCCACGTGCAAAATCCCACATACATGTGCAAACATATATACATGCAGGGGGTGTGCGTGGGTGCATACACGTGGTTTATTTCTTAATAGTGGCTTTTCCAACCTCCATTAGCTCATCTGTGCACATTTCCAAAAGCAATACTTAAAGCTACATTTTAGTAACTACAACTGTCTAAGGGTGGTTGCAAACAGCAGGTAAGTGAGCTCACCAAAAGTCAGTTCAGGCACTCTTTGCAGGCCATAAGAAATGGAAAATAAAACTCAGCATAAAATGTTGGATGAATTTTGTAGATGATTAATTTAAAGTCTGAAAAGATTTCTTTTTCTTATTTCAGACTGAATGACTTTCAGAATTCCATTTTGAACAATATACTAAATCCATAAAGTTGAATGGAGCTTTCCAAGTTACTGTACTGGATAATGCAGTTACTGAATTGTCTCCTGAATTTAAACACGACTGATCAAACTTTATAGGGAAATAATATGGCAACAAAATTTAGTTTTCTGGGCATTTATAGTACTTCTTACACCAATATACCTAAGTTTTAACGTTTTATTCCACCTTCCTGAATTAACAAGTCCATGTTCCAAACAATAAACTGCTATTCATAGGAAAATTGAAGTCCTCTGTTGTTTCTTTGCTTCCTCTGCATCATTCTGGAAAATAGATTTAATTTGAAAACTTTTTCAGAATTAAAGATTAGTGTGCTTGTTGGGTTTTTTTTAAGGCAATACCATTTTTTTAAATGGGCATTACATTAAAAAGGGCAAGAGTAGAAAAGCAGCTAGAAATAGGCAATCCTAACCCCAAAATTCCTTAAAGAGTTTTCATGTGTGAAACAAAAATTTTGTAGTATGTAGTATTTCTCCATTATCAGAAGGCATAGCTTTGTATATACTGACAGACAACTTCTAAACACTCAGTTATATTCTTTTTCTTTTACAGAAACAAGCAGAGCAAATACGTTGTTTACAGGTGAGGTATGTTACCTGCAGCTGTGAGAACCACCAAAAAGTTAAAACCACAAAGAGAAGTCCAAGTTAGTAGGTTTTGGGATTCATAATGCCAAATCAGCCTTCCCCCTGGAAAGAGATCTGCAACAGAATTCATCAGAGTCTGTTAGGTTCCCCGAAATGCTTCCCAGCTCTCATTTACAGCACACAGGTTCTCAAATCAAATTCTTTCTTAGGGCTTATCTCAAGATTCAGAGCTTGGACTCAAGTCAGCTATGTGAAAAGGGCCAATTCATACTTCACATAATGGTTTATAAAAAAAATACTAGAGATTTCTATCACTTTTTAATTCTATATCCAGCAAGTTTTTTGCCGCTTGAACTTCCTAAAGTTTTTACATCACTAGGCTGAACTCCAAAGTACAGGCTTTCATAAAATTTGCAACATTTTCTGACTCAAAGTAACAAGAGAAGACGTTTTTAAATGAGTTTTTCAATACCTCTTCAATATTTGAACACTTTACTTTTAATTTTAGGAGACTCACCAAAGTACTAAAGACTTTCCAGACTTTAAATTTTATCCACTGGCTGCAAGGGCGTGATTCTAACTACACACTTAAATAACCATTTTAATTCATTAACTTTTTTAACAACCACACATATAAAGGGGAGAAATTAGCTCAATTTGGCTTATTTTGCATTCTATAATATGGCATTCTTAGTGCAGAAATGCAAATATCATTCAGGAGGTGCCACCCTCATGTATAGAAAACTCTAGTGTCTACTAGTAACTAGCAATGAATTTACAACAATTCTTTGTCCACCTTTCCAGAACCTTTGCAAATCTCTCATTTTTTAAGCAGAACAGTATCTGCAGTCTAGTTTAAAATATTCTCAAAGCAGAAATAGGTAAAGAAATACATACATATGTTAGGATCACAGTCTCTGGGGTTTTTCTTCACCACCTAAAGGGCACTTTGTTGTATTTTCAGCACAAGGCATACTTCAAAATTGCCCTTTCTTTTACATGAAAAACACCAGCACTGAGGAAAGTCATACACTATCCAAGAGAGGGAAACAAGCCCTGGAGGTTCAGCAAAAAATTATGGCTTCAGAAGCTGTATTTTTATCTTTTACTGTTCCAGCAGTCTTCAAAAAAGTATAAAGACTTCATAAATGTCAGACTTCTGCCTTAAACCATTCTAAAGGCTGTGAAGTTGAAGCTAAACAGCAATAGACCTTATTCTTGGCTCTGGGGCTTAAGCTCAAAGTAGTGAGAAGACAGCTTTATTTGTATAGATTTACTTTTCATCAGCTTGGACAAAATCCAATGCTATTCCCAAAGCCAGCTGGAGAGCAGCAAGAGGGCAAGCACCTTAGAACAACACCTTAATCCCACACAGTCATTGTGGTCAGTCAGGTCAGTACATTTATGACAAATGGGGAAGGTGAAGACTGGTTTGTGGTTTGCAGACAGCTTCTCTGGAAGATGGTGAATGTAACAAGAGCCACACTTCTGGTTCAGCTCTTAGTCATTTATCTTAAACATAAAAATGATCCTGCCCATATGGCTCGAAATATCTTTTTTTCTTCATATTTTAAAATCAGCACCCTGCAGTTCCAATAAAAGGAAGAAGGTAAAGTACAATGTCATCTTCATTGTGTGCATTTCGTAATGCTGTGCTAGTCTACTAACCATGGTGGAGGCATCTTCAAAAATAAAAAGAGGCATTAAATTTCTAGCACTGGAATTGTTATAGAAATAAAGTGGCATGCTTTTAATAAAAGCTTGAGAATTCCTATACTATTTTGAAATAGCCTAGCAGATATCCAAAAGCTGTAGAAGATTCAATATCAGATGGGTGCTTATGCAGTTTACTAGCATTATTCTCACCAGCATGTCACCTAGGTACTTGTTATACATCACACCAGCTTTAATTAAATAACATTTAAATAAAACAATTATCTGGGGTTTTTTATTAATTCCACAAAAAACCTTATTTAAAAAAATTAAAAGAGACAATGCTATTATAATCACAAAATAAATTAACATACCTCAGCTTCAAGAAAGACTAATGAGAAATCAGTGAGGCAAACAGCACGTTAAAAGTGTATCCAAAATTTACATCACAGCATTCCCAAGAACTATTCATAGGTCTTGTCTTCCAAGAGCTGTTTTAGGCAGCTGTGTCTATCCAATCCTTTCTCTATTAAGAGCCATGTGGAATTCATTAGGAACACATATTTGTTTCTTTTGTAAGGATGAGTATCTTCACGTTGTCTAAGACAAGACAATTACACTCATAAGGAATTTTATCGCTTTCTTCAAGGAGAGGGGATAAACATTTAGGGCAGTTGTAGTCATTTGAGAGTTGACAAGTACACTGGCATTGTAGCAAAAGGCCAGTATTCACACAGAGAACAGCATTATACTGAAGTTGGTCTTTAAACAAAAGCTTAGCTGAATCCTCTGTCCTTAACTGACCGCCAAAGTCCTTCAGGCTGTCCTGTAAGAAATTTCTCCCTTCTGCTGCTATTGCCCTTCTCAAAGTGACAAATTTGCCTAAAGTTTACATTAGAAAATCTGGATCAATTACCATTGTGATTATGTATACTCTTCCCTGTTTACCTTCTAGCTTGCAAAAAAGGAATTGTGCATATTATATTTAAGCCAGGGATTACTAGATATGAAACAAAAATTATTATCATACCTACCTACAAGTTGCAGGAAAAATGTGTTTAGGACACTGACCCCTCCATTTTACTGTTCAGTTGTAGAGGAAATTGTTGAGATCCTGGAATCTTGTAAACCAATTAATTGACTTCTGGCAATACTAAGATTGGCAAGGACAATTTTTTAAAGTGTAGCAAAATGCAAAATGTAGTTTATCCTTTGTCAGGTTTGTGTGAAACAGTTTGCACCGTTTGGAGGCACACATACTGGTTTCTTAGAAGGTAGTACTTTTAAAACACTAAAGGAACTTTGAGAAAATTGAAGAGAGGGTATAAGTGTATTAAAAGAAGATATAGGCCTAGGAAGAGTTCACATCCAGATAAATTAATCTTGGGTGGAGAAGAGAAGCTACTTCTTCTGGCCACCTCCCGTCAAGATTCTATCACCAGCAGCCAGAGGCAAAGCTGGTAGGTCAGGTATGGCAGGCTGATACGAGATACCAGCAGTCCAGGAAGGAACCAGTGACGCCCCTAAAGGTAACTAGAATTTTGCTGTGTCAATACATACCTGTGGTTTTCTAGCTGAATGGTCAGGTTTGGGGTTTTCTAAGGGCAAAGGTTTTTCCTGGGACTTTTATCCCCAGCAGAAATAAAGTTTTCGTATTTCTGGAAAATTCTGCTTCATTTAGAGAGGAAAAAAAATGGCTTCTCTGTTGCTGCATTGGAAAGAATTTATCAGAAGTAGTTTCTGTTTGCAAATAAATAGGCTTCTTTGCACTTTACTTCTGAACTATTCAACCCAGATTTGTTATCAGGGTCTAATTAACTCTGCTCTGCTTATTAAACCAAAGAAAAGAACCCCAAATTTTCTAGTAGAAGCCTTCTGCAGATGACAGCTTAACTGTTTCTAAAATGGAAAAGAGGAACAATAGAAGTACAAAGTAATTAAAAACCCTTTTTGCAATGGCCATCACTAAAGAGCAGCACAATCGATTTCTTTGAAAAGTTGAATAAATTCAACTTCTCAGTTCATCCAGAAGTAACAGGCAAAGGAATTATTTATAAAATATTTTGGCAATTGGACAAGAATAACACGTATTTTCTAAATTATTAAAGACTTATTCATGTGCTCTTTTCCAAAGTTCCAGTTGTCCACACAATAGCAGAATAGCAGTCCAATGTAGGACTACAATTAGTTGAATACACCCACATGTTAATAAATTACATCTCTGGAGTCTGAAGAGTCATTTTGAAGTCTGACTCAAAGGAGGGCTTTAGTTTTTGCTTGATAAAACTATAATTATTTTAAATGGTTTCAAACTAAAAATGGGTAGGTTTGGATTGGATATTAGGGATACATTATTTACTGTGAGGGTGGTGAGACCTTGGAACAGGTTGCCAAAAGGAGCCATGAATGCCCTGTCCCTGGGAGTGTTCAACAACAGGTTGGATGGGGTTTTGAGCAACCTGGTCGAGTGGAAGCTGTCCCTGCCCATGGCAGGAAGTTGGAAGCAGATGATCTTTAAGGTCCAGACCATTCTATGATTTTATGATTTCTTCTTGAGAACAACCTGAATAAATCAATTCAGAGAAATATTTCAAACAGGATCTGCTTTTCTGATTGCCCCCATTGCCAGAAAGAATTGTAAATTTTCAGGATTAACTACAGAGATTATTATATGCCTCCCATAATAGCAGCAATGAAACAAAGCAGGATATTTCTGCTGAAAAGAGGCAGAAGTGGGTGGAATGTCACAGAGTAACTTTGTGTGCCATAGAGAAATTCAGTGATGAATAGCTGTTTTCCATCTTTCATAACACAGGTATTAAAACCAACAAAAAATAGTATTGATACAAGGAAGGACTTTTTTTATGGTAAAAGGTTAATCTGCATAGAGACTTTAATTTCATTAGCACTTGTCTGCAAAACAATTGAGACAATCAAATTTATTCTCTATCAGATTTCATACAATGCATGTCTGAGGCGAATGAAGAGCAGAGACCATTTTGTCACCTTAACAATGAAGCATTAAGCTGCCATGTCTACCAGAGCAGCTGAAATGCTACAGAAATTAAGAAAGATTTTAGTTTGAGGAGATAAGTCTGACAACAAAAACTACTTTCTTGAAGTGCGTATTCAGATAATCATTTCACTGCCAAATCACTTATTTGCTTTGTAAAACTATTAACTCAAAACAAATTTAGGATTAATTTTTCCACTACTTTGTTATGCTTGAGAAATATCATTTGCCAAATTAGAGTCATGCATTTTGTTACATGAGCTTTCATTTGAAATCATTTTTAAAATATTAATTGCTTCCTATTTTGAGAAGCAAACCAAAGAAAATATTGAAAAACTTCACTGGACTTTTTGCTGTTTTTTCTCACTTGGTTCAGAAGATAACAACATGTCTTGATAAGCAAGAGCTCCCCGAGTATTTTGTCCTTCCACTCAGTCAGTGGAAGATCATTTTCTCTTACATCTTTTTTCCTGGCTGAAACTCAAACCTACATCCAAGGAAATGTACAATCCATTCATACACAAGCTTCAGCCTGAGTAGGTGCATGTAACTGAGGAGGACATAGGTGCTGGCATGGATAGCTACCATAGCTAGCACAAAGTTTATCAGGAATAGCAGGCATGTTAAGCATCACCATTTCAGAATTATTAGTAAGTCTCTGTTGCAGACTGACTCTTGTTTCATGATCTTTGCTGCTCTGTGAGAGGAACAATGTATAACAAAGCATTGAAAGAGATACTCATAAAACCCGTCTTTATCTTGTGGAGGGATGTGTAGGCTGCAGTCTGCAGACAGGCTTCAGTTATCTTCTTAGACACCTCTAAGGGTCTGAGCTTCAGCTGCTTTTGCTTAGATTTCAAAAAGCAGCTTTTCCACTGAGACCAGAAATCCGGGAAGATCTACCTTCTTTAATCAAAATTAGCAATTTAACCACAGCCCCCTGTTTTTTCCATGACAAACTGGCACAAATCCAATTCCTCCTGCAAAGTACTAAGATTTGGTTATGTGAAGTAATTACTTATCTATGCCTCTTTCCAGACCACTGTCTCCTATATAGCATATCCATGAATGTTTCCCAAATCCAATTCCCAACATTCACTACGAAAACAAATAAGAAAAGCTAAGCTATGCCTCAGTTCTTCTGAAAATATGCTTTTGATCTGATAGAATTTAGTCTGTTGTATAAAAAACCGTTCCTAGCTCCAAACATCTCCCACAGGGATTCTGCAAGTATTGGTTTGGAAGAAACCAACACATTTCCACAGAGAGACTGGCAATTTTAGGGACAAAGTGTCCACAGAAGTAGCTCTAGTACTAATAAAAAAAAAAAAAGAAGAAAAAAGCAAACCACCAAATCAACAAAACAACAACAAAAAAAGAATCAGAGACCAGGCACAGATATTGTCAGTGGACATTGCAATATGTGAACCACTACTGCCATGTAAATACCTGCATTGCTATGACATTTGCATTAAGCTACTAAAATTAATTTTAAAATAAGAGTCAAAGGTCAATAAGATTAAACATATTACAAAGGAATATTTCTGTAAGAATAAAATAGCAGAAATATGCTACCATTGCAGTGGTAGAAAGAGTCTGCTTTTTAGTCTTTGGATCCCAGATCTATTATGCATAAATACTGAATTTTAAAATACCGAAAGTGTTTTCTCGTGGCGTAAAAAACATTCCCTCAAAATCCCATAATGGACCTACAAATACGGCTGAGAAAGATACATACTTAAGTATTTAATAAAGGCTTAGCAAACAGCAAATATTTCTAGGCTGAGAATTAGCAACTTGCTAGATGAGGGAGCTTCATGTGCACATTAAATTTGTTTTCTGTTTGCAAAAGAAACTTTATGTTACACAACTGCAGCAAGAAAACTTTTTACATTCCAAGTATTTCCTTTCTTTTGCTTTTTATTATGACTACACAATCTGAATCTTGTAAAAGAGAATAGCAGTCCTTTAAACACATTTACCACTTATTGTGAGAAAGTGCAAGTAGTGACACCAGAGGAGGTTTTATGTTGAACTGACTGCTCATATTTTCTGTGTGCAGGTTTGCAGGGGCAGGGGGAGGAGGAGGAGACTACCAAGTATAAAAGTGTTCTGTTTTCCTCTTGATATATATAATTATGCTTTGCCATTTTACAGGGGATGAAAACCAGTCTGTTAGTGTAGAAACATTAAAACTCTGTAACACTTTTGTGGATCATTTTATCAGCAGAGCTAAGACAGCACTGGTATAGTTAAACCTAGAAATGTGACACAGAGTATTCTTTCCCAACAAAAGAGAAGAGGGGGCAATAAATATTTGAGGACAAACTTTGCTGTTTGTTTTGGGCTACTAAAGTGATAATACTGGCTACATCTTCACCCATACACATTCATGCAGCAGAGGAGTGACGTGGTACAAGAGAAATCTGTGTCTAGATATTACATCGCACCTTTTCCCTGTCCAGACATCTCATGATACCCTTGTGTTAAAAACACATTTGCCGTCTCTCTTCTCTTCTATATCAGTATAAATTGCTGGTAAATCTGAGTGGATGCTTTTTACAAGTAGATGAGACTGAATCCACAAAAATATATAATAAAATAAACAGAAGAACATTAATTGAAAGAAATACCTGCAAGGACTTTCACAGACTTTCACAGACTATGACGTAACTCAGGACTCCTGAGAAGACATGCAGCAGGGGAATTCCTTTTTTTTGGAGCTCGGGAGTAGACTAAGCTGCCTATATAGACATGTTGGGAGTGAACTAATAAATGGCATTGGTGAATGGCAGCTGAAACACTGCCCCTGTTTTCTACTGCTTGATTTCTTCAAGGTCATTTTCAGAAATAGCTTCCCTTGTTTTCATTCAAGAAAAAGGAAAGGTGGCTGTGCAGCAGTGTTTATTTCCATTCAAATCATGTTCTGTGGTTCTTAGAGACTTCCCCCCCCCCTTTTTTTTATTTCATGAAGACGAGTATGTCCACTTACATTCTCATAAAAAAAAGTTTCCACTGAGCATAAAAAACCCCCCTAATCCCACCACAGGCGACATAGTATGCACAGCAAACAGAAATTTAGCTTTCTAGGAAGAAAAATAACTAAATATAATTTAGAGTTTTTCTGGGGTTTTTAAACCAAATTTTTTATTTGGCTACTAATGCAGAAATCACTAGAATAATAAGTAGAGATATATGGCTCATCATGTATAAAAAAATGACAGAGATCCAAGTAGATAAAAATAACAGGGATATTCTAGAAATAGAACAGAAATAATTATTCTAGAAATAATTCTAGAATAGTTAGAAATAATGGTTTCATCAGGCGCATAAAGAAGCCTGTGTTTCCCTAAGAAATTGCAGAATTTTTCCCCTGAAAGGTCTACCAACCAAACAGATGGGCAGAAGGAAAAGAAGCAGTGTTAGGAAAGATATTTCTGGCTACTTCAGGTGTCCTTCAGTGCTTGTGGAAAGTTTAGAAGAGTAAATTTTATCAATAACAATTTTTAGTAATCTCTGCATCACAGAAAACATCCCTCTTTAATTTTTTTTAAATTAAAGCTTGTTTGGAGTTCACTATCTGCTCTTGTGATTAAAATTTTCTAAAAAGATTAGCATTTTATTTTGTAACATGAAATAGCATAACTTTGAGTCCAGGATGCAACGGTTATAAACTAATTTTCTCAGAGTTCTTATGATGTATAATTACTACTGTTTAAGAATTACATCATAAAAATCTAGGGCAAAATTACTGTACTCATCAGTATCCCATTACAGAAATGGTATGAAATTATTTGAATCTGCATGGAATAAGATTAAAAATCTTGAGGTACCAAGCTTGACAAATTGTTTTAAGCATAAAAATGTCAGAGTCCTAAAATTAAATTTGATACAGAAATATTATAGGAATGCCTTGCGTGAAACAGAGATTTCCGTTCTCCTTGGCGTTCCTGCTGACATGATAACAGAGGCCCAGAGACCAAAAGAATTCTGCTGGAAAAGGAATATTCCTACTTGCTTTATCATCACTATCCCTATTCCTGTGAACACAAAAACATGCTGAGAACAGAGTTTTAATTGCATACTGCATGGACAAAATAATGATTTCATTTTGCTCTTCAAAACTGTAAGTGATATTAGAGTTGAATGATACTTACACAGCACATGAAACTTGGAACGCCAAACAACTCAGGAAACCACAATGCCATCAGCTCATGCCTTACAAATTACACTTTCTGTAGGGTGGAAAACCTCAGCGAGTTCCTGTTATGTCTTTCACTGAAGGCACAAGCAGTTTTTCACAAGATTTATTTTACTGAGGTCCACAGTTCTAACCTGTTTTCAAACTACAGAGCCCTTTCTCTCACTGGACACCTGAGCTTTTTAGAGCAGGACCCTGAAAACTACACAGTTTTGGAGTGGTTGTAGCTAGAATTATTTCTGTCTCCAAAAATGATGTCTCCAAAAAGGGTTTTAAACTGTAAAAAAAAAAAAAAA